>SEYY01023231.1:67500-70000 GCA_009176605.1 Armadillidium nasatum
TTTTAAGAATTCTGGATTTCTTATTGTAGTTTTGTTTAATTAATATGAATGTAAATATGAATGATATGAATATTCAAATCTACAACAAAAATATCTTTAAATGTGGCATATTTTATAATTTACACCCACATATACTGTATATATATATATATATATATATATATATATATATATATATATATATATATATATATATATATATATATATATATATATATATATATATATATATATATATATATATATATATATATATATATATATATATATATATATATATATATATATATATATATATATATATATATATATATATATATATATATATATATATATATATATATATATATATAATATATATATATATAATATAATAAAAAAAATAAAAAAAAAAAAAAAAAAAAAAAAAAAAAAAAAAAAAAAAATAAAAATAAATATATATATATATATATATATATATATATATATATATATATATATATATATATATATATATATATATATATATATATATATATATATATATATATATATATATATATATATATATATATATATATATATATATATATATATATATATATATATATATATATATATATATATATATATATATATATATATATATATATATATATATATATATATATATATATATATATATATATATATATATATTATATATATATATATATATATATATATATATATATATATATATATATATATATATATATATATATATATATATATATATATATATATATATATATAAATATATATATATATATATAAAATAATAAGCTTCTTTTTTTTCTTCCTTTTTTATTATCTTACCCCAAATGGACTCTTAATTGTTTAAATAAATTGATACAGAAGCTACTAACATATATGACACAATTCATTAAAGTTCCAAAATAAACGATTTAAACATAATACTTAACTAATAACAGCATCAGTAGTTCATCACTATAAATAGAGACGATAAATTATTCAAAAAAGAGACGAAATTAGATTATCAGAAATCAAACACTAAGATCCAGCTAGATCGTTTATAAAAGGTTAGTGATTAAATCAGTTTTTTATCACTCTTATCTCAGTGATGACATCTTTAAGTAATACTACAAGTAATAAACAATATTATAGAATAAAACAAATTTGAATCATCATGAAATTTATCAAAAAGGTGCAAATTTTACTTTAAGTTACGAGTGGTAAGGTGGGTTGGATCCGATTTGTAGATCTTAATACTCTCACTTCTTTATCAAAAGTTTGTACCCTTTCTTCTTCTTTGTTAGTTACTTTATTTGTGGGTCTGAATATTCTAACTAGAACTGGTAAAGTGAAGAAAACTGCATTAGTACATGATGAAAATAATAATTTACTACGGTTAGTAACAGTATCGCCAGAATATATTTGGCAATATGAGGATATTCATTGTTAATTTCTAAGGTGTCTTTACGGTTTAATTTCAGAATGCCATCGTTACGTATGTCAGTTAACTTCTCTTTTCACTAAGACTGAGGATAGTAGAATATGATACAGATATGTTAATTAGGATTCTCGATCAAGTAGTGTCTGATATGCAACAAGTTTGGAAAATAGTGTATAAATTTTTCATTCACTACGTCAATATGCTCTGCAATGGTATGATTTTTTTTTTTTCATCTTTGCTGCAGCAAAAGTTTTGTAATATATATATTATAATATATATATATATATTATATATATATATATATATATATATATATATATATATATATATATATATATATATATATATATATATATATATATATATATACTTACTGTATTTATTTTATATAAATAAATGTTTTTTGCATAACAGAGACATGTATTGAATTCTGAAACTGTAGAATAATCGAACAGATAACAAAGTGATCAATAACAAGACATTCTATAATGGAGAGAATGAAATACTGGCATAAATATCACCATAAATAAAAGTCTTAAAGACAGGCATCTCTATCAAGGGCTTCTAGAAGGTCTTGATTTATTCACAGTGTTTTCTCTATGAATATCCAACCATATCTGATCTTCAGAATTCATCATTATGGTTTGCTATTCATTCAAACATTCAAAGACGTTCATTCCTATTCAAAGTTTTGGTCAAATTTTCAAATTTCATTTTACCTTTAATGAAAACTTGCTGTAAGTATCAGTTCTATATCTACCTTTGTTTATATATATATATATATATATATATATATATATATATATATATATATATATATATATATATATATATATATATATATATATATATATATATATATATATATATATATATATATATATATATATATATATATATATATATATATATATATATATATATATATATATATATATATATATATATATATATATTAGCAGGATTTTGTTAACTGTGAAGAGGACGACAGCCTATGGTCTAGATCCTATTATGACCCTGGAATACTTATTCAAATCTTCTTTATTTATTCCAGAGAGAGATAGA
>SEYY01023231.1:77500-85000 GCA_009176605.1 Armadillidium nasatum
TGTGTGCAGCAAAAGATGATCAAAATCTTCTTCATTTTAATCACAAAATATGAGAAAAGACTATCTTGAAGAGCATTAGCTTTAATGAAGTTGACAGTTTTTATTACAAGAGTTAAGGCTTCATGAAGACGTTCACTCAATCTCTTCGCCTTCATATATTGGCAGTGAATAACGCAATGTATTCAAAATACTTTTGGCAATGCATTTTTTAAATGAGTGATAAACCCTCTCTGTACCTACCGACTGTGAAAGGAGCGTCATCAGTACCACAATCCAAAATATTTTAGTGTGGAATATGTTTCGAAAATAATTCACTGATTTATTTTTCTTTTCGCTGTGTCCTGTCTCTAAATGATGACAAAGCTCACTTGGCTTCATGCTGTCTTTAGGAAGCAGAGTCATACATATAAGATATATTGGTTTTGTGATATTCTCTGGTGATGTAACAAAGCCATACGACATATATTCAGTCAAATATTGTATTTTTTTCTTTGCTTGAGCCATAGGTAATTTGAAAAAAATAATAATATTATGAACCACATAATATTTAATGTTGGAAACAATATAAAATAAAATTCAATAACACAAACAATAGATTTCACCACCACGATACCTATTACGCACTATGACATGAAATAACTGCCTCTAACTGACTGCCTCTTTCTTGATGAGTCGGTGCGTAAATAATGTTTTTTCCTTCGAGAATTTTCTATGAAAAGAACTTTTTTTCGTCAACTAAAGAAGGTTCGAGAAAATAAAAGTATCTTCTAAAGGCGAATTTCTGAACTTTTCCATGGTATTAGTTTATTTATTATTTTTTTGTAACATTATTTTATAATGGGCCCATTAGCTCATATTATGGACCTCCGAAATGACTTTTTTCTTGAGAACCCCCTCAAGTTTAGTATTCTCCCATAATGTAGACGGTGTTCATATAGTTCACGCAGATTATCAAACATATCTCGGAGCGGAGTTTGTTTCAGATTTCTGCAAAAGACTACGATCCGCTAGAGTAAGACAGGAACATGTGTTGGCGATTCTTCACAATTAAGCACATACTTCTTCAACATTCCCCACAAGTAAACACAGGTGGTTTAAGATTGGGGAAATGTAATGGGTATGGAAAGCCAGTATCACGTGAAATAACTCGCCCAGGAGTGTTTCCTAGTAATAAAGCTAAAGATTCTCGAGTAGCATAGCTTGTAGCCCAGATTTATTGATACCACAGTCTATTCATGTGCATGCCCCTTGATTGACGTAACCTTAAATTCTGCAGAAATAAGTCTGATCACCATGTCCCAGTAGAAACCTTGGTTGACGGTAAGTGTCTTGAATGAAACAGGATTCCAATAGATCTTTAGTAGAAACAGGACACCATATTGTGACCCGAGTTCTATAATACGGTTTCCAGACGATAACATCTAGCCGGTTAAAACCAAGGAGTGAGTTGTCTGTCGATTGAAGTAGCCATCATGTGTATGTGACTTTCGTCGGAGAACTGCACATTTCTCAAGACACAGGGATCATCGTACACCATGGTCAAAAATGTTCTACAATGCACTAACTTCGAACGCATAACGTGCTCTGTTAAGAGCTTGTACAAGCTTAAATCTGATATGGATATCCTCCTTGGTCCTTAAAAATTCTGTAAACGGACGTATCGCTCACTTTCAGTTTCTTGGATGTTTGTCTTAGACTTCGTCGTGGCGGCTGCAAAACCTGCTGGAGAACACGCCTGCAGTTCTCCTTTACCGATCGACCAGACCTCACTTTGCTTTGACACAGTACATTACGAGACCAGCGAAATTTATTAACAATAGATAGCATAACTAATTAGTTGGTGTAGTCCAATGAAATCACTCTCAGAATTGTTCTGCAACCTTTTTCTAACTCGGTCTACCTTTACCACCATCTCCGTATGAGAGAAAATGATTCTTAACTATGAATTCTTTTTCCTCCGTTGAGAAACCCATTTCCAACAACAACTGCACACCACAACTTCCTTAACATAACTGGAAACACAATAGATGACTGCTATGCTCATTCACGATTCCCGACAATCAATACTCTATATTTTTGCGCATATATATATATATATATATCTATATATATATATATATATATATATATATATATATATATATATATATATATATATATATATATATATAATATATATATATATATATATATATATATATATATATATATATATATATATATATATATATATATATATATATATATATATATATATATATATATATATATATATATATATATATATATATATATATATATATATATATATGATCACGAAAGAAACATTTAAAAATTCAAATAATCTTTTTCCACAATATAGTTTTTCAAATATTTTTATACACTTGATATTTATGTACTTTTTTCCTATCCCTAAGAAAAAAATTTTATTTATATTATATATATATATATATATATATATATATATATATATATATATATATATATATATATATATATATATATATATATATATATATATATATAATATATATATAACATTACAGAATCGAAACAATTAACAAAAGAAAAATATTTTCTTTGTTGTTTTTTGTTTCTTTGTAAAATCAAATTTTTTTTTGAAATTTGAACAACGGCGAAAATCCTTCATTTGAAGTTTTCGAAATTCTATGATCTAATTTAAAGTTTATTTGTTTACGAAATCTTCCAACAGATTTTTCCTGTTTAAAGTCTTTCTTTTCTACATATATATATATATATATATATATATATATATATATATATATATATATATATATATATATATATATATATATATATATATATATATATATATATATATATATATATATATATATATATATATATATATATCTCGAAAATTTCAACCTTTTTTCTCTTCCTCGCATTCAACCTACATACTTCGCTCCCATATATTACCATGGGTATACAGCATCTCCTCAAACATTTTCACATTCACCTCCCCTGTCAATATTCTTCTACTCTAAGTAACCCTCAAGCCTCCCCAACACCTTCTCCGCCTCACTTCATCACCTTCACTACCATCCAACTTTCCAAAATTCACCCCCAAACATTTAATGAATTAACCCACTCCAGTCTCTCCCTTTTCAATTGAATTTGCATTTCATCTCCCCCCATTTACAACCCTCTCCCTTCTCTAACTTTCCTTTCATTCGCAGCACTTTACTATTAACCGCATTTTCTCTTACGTCCAATTCGTTATATCATTTTGCAAACTCTTTCACCAGTACATTCAAACTTTCCTTTATACCCTCTGAAAGTACAACATCATCCATATACAATTGCACATCCGCACTTTACACACTCTTTTGCTCTCTCGTTCTCACCCTTCTACCCATCCTTTAAATCACTCTCACCACTATTTTGAATTAACCCACTCCAGTCACTCCCTCTTCACTTGAATTTGCATTTCATCTCCCCCTATCTACAACCCTCTTCCTTCTCTCCCTTTTTCCATTCGCAACACTTTACTATAACCCGCATTTACTCTTAAGTATAATGCTTTATTTCATATATAAAACAATCTTTCCAACCATTCTTCCATATTCTACCTATCTTCCCTCAATATATCTCCATTTATTTTATCAAAAACAGCCGATTTTCCCCTTCTCACCTTCCTCAGTGCTTTACATATTTATTCTATCGAAATCTCCCCATTATCCTTTCCTATCATCCCTCTTCATTCCCTCTTCACCACCTCAACATTCCTCCACGTCTCCTTCACATTCAGCTGTCTACTATATTACTCTTTAAATTTTGCCGTAGCCTCACTTTCTACCTGTCTTATTTCTCCGCCTATTCCTTTTATCCTCTCTCCCTTTATATCTCTTTTATTCCTTACTTTATTCACTTTAATATAAAACATTTTACTTCCTTTCTTTGAATTCTACCACTATCTTATTACTCCATTTTTAATCTGCTCTTTCTTATATATATATATATATATATATATATATATATATATATATATATATATATATATATATATATATATATATATATATATATATATATATATATATATATATATATATATATATATATATATATATATATATATATATATATATATATATATATATATATATATATATATATATATATATATATATATATATATATATATATATATATATATATATATATATATATATATATATATATATATATATATATATATATATATATATATATATATATATATATATATATATATATATATATATATATATATATATATATATATATATATATATATATATATATATATATATATATATATATATATATATATATATATATATATATATATATATATATATATATATATATATATATATATATATATATATATATATATATATATACTATATATATATATATATATATATATATATATATATATATATATATATATATATATATATATATATATATATATATATATATATATATATATATATATATATATATATATATATATATATATATATATATATATATATATATATATATTAGTGATGGATCGGATGTCATATTTTCCAATTTGCGGATGCGGATGCGGATGCGGATGCGGATGTTGAATTTTGGAGAAGTGCGGATGCGGATGCGGATGCGGATGTTGAATTTTCGAAAGTGCGGATGCGGATGCGGATGTTGAATTTTCGAAAGTGCGGATGCGGATGCGGATGCGGATGTTAATTTTCGAAAATGCGGATGCGGATGCGGATGCGGATGTTAATTTTCATGAGGATGCGGATGCGGATGCGGATGTTAATTTTGATGAGGATGCGGATGCGGATGCGGATGCGGATGTTAATTTATATATATATATATATATATATATATATATTATATATATATATATATATATATATATATATATATATATAATATATATATATATATATATATATATATATTATATATATATATATATATATATATTCACTATCACCTTTCCCACTTTCGTGAGGTGGTGCCCGCCACAATTCCCTTACAAACATAATTATTCTTACCTTTTAACGCTTTCACCACCTCCCTCCATCTCTGTCTCCACAAATCTTCTACCCTCGTCTAAACTCAAATTCCTTCCATCAAAATCACTCTCACTCCATCCATCCATCTCCACTTCGGCCTTCCCCTCCCCCTACCCTTCCCCTATCTACATCGGATCTACGTACCTTGCCAACTATTCTGTTCTCTTTCATTCTTCACATATGTCCAAACCATTTTAGCACATCCTCCTCCTCTCTATCAATTACACCCTTCTTCAATTTACACATCTCCCTTATTCTTTCATTTCTAATCCTATCAATCCTTCTCAATTTATATATCGCTCTCAAATCTTTCATCTCAAAGACATTGAAACTTTTTCTCGACCGAGCACTTATCGTCTATGTTTCACACACATACAATACAGAAGGTGAACACATACGTTCAAACATTCTTATCTTTATTTCTTTCGAAATTTTTCCTTTCTTCCATACTTTTCTTAGGCCCCCAATACTTTCATTCCTTCTACCACTCTGCTCTTTATTCCTTTTTCCGTCCCACCCTTACCTTCCACCCAACATTACTAGATATTTGAATTCATTCACCTCCTCAAGTTTCCATTCTCACACTTCTACAAACCAATTCCTCCCTCCACATTTCCTCATCCCCACCTCCAATCCTCATAACTTTATTCTTCGCTTTATTAAATTTCAATCTCGTGTTTGCACATTTCAATTCAAACTCTCTCACAAGTATTCTCATCTTTTCTCCAGATTCTGCCACCAACACATGCCGCATCATCTGCAAAAAGTAAAACATTCACTTCACATTCACCCTCCATATTTCTCAACGTAATACTCTTCCCTTCTCTCTCCATTTTTCTAAGTAAAACATTCATCAATAGATTAAATAACATGGAGATATTACAAACCCCATGTCTCAATCCCACTCCTATGCTAAACCAATCCGATAGTTCTCTCTTCACCCTCCCTCTTGATCTACAATTCGCATATATATATATATACATATATATATATATATATATATATATATATATATATATATATATATATATATATATATATATATATATATATATATATATATATATATATATATATATATATATATATATATATATATATATATATGTGATGGATCGGATGTCATATTTTCTAATTTGCGGATGCGGATGCGGATGCGGATGTCAAATTTTGGAGAAGTGCGGATGCGGATGCGGATGCGGATGTTGAATTTTTGAAAGTGCGGATGCGGATGCGGATGCGGATGTTGAATTTTCCGAAAGTGCGGATGCGGATGCGGATGCGGATGTTGAATTTTCGAAAATGCGGATGCGGATGCGGATGCGGATGTTGATTTTTGTGCGGATGTTTCGCATCCGCGCATGCGGATGCGGATGCGGATGCCATCACTAATATATATATATAGAAGAGAAAGAAGAAATTTTAATTTAATAAAAGCTCGCAATTTTTGACGCATTATAATTACGCATTTTAGTGTGAAACATTTTTAATATAATTTTTTTACGTCACTAAAGAGATTAGATTTTAGCTACTGAAATAATAAAAATAAAAATAATAATAATAATAATTATAATAAAAATAATAATATATAATAATAATAATAATAATAATAATAATAATAATAATAATAATAATAATAATAATAATAATAATAATAATAATAATAATAATAATAATAATAATAATAATAATAATAATAATAATAATAATAATAATAATAATTCATTCATTCATAAGGCTTTATTCAGAACATGGTACATTTACAGGTTGAAAGGTTAATAGTAGGTCCTATTCTACTAAATACAATAATAATCTTAATAATAATATCGTGACTGTCCACTTCACTGAAAAGGGGCTGCTGGGGGAAAGCACTGCGGTTTCCATTGAGCCCCAAAGTTTAATACATATTATAATATATATAATTATACTTAATTTGATAATTACAGGTTATGATAGGTTACTTCTAGAGTAACAAAAATAAATGTTAATCATGCAAGTAACAGTAACAAAGAACGTTACTTATGATGTTTACATTGAGAATACTAGTAATAATAATAGCAATGATGATATACTTTAAAGATAATAATAGTAATAAAAATAATAGTATCGATAAGAATAATATACTAACGGGGGTGATATTAATATAATAATTATACTAATAACATTGATTAATAAAAATAATACTATTGAAGGTAATAATCCAATAATAATAATAATATCAAAAATTTAGTCTTCCATTTGTTAATTATTAAACTAAAATTACCACTCTTGCTCTTGGGTAGATAGATAGATAGAAAGGTAGGTAGATAGATAGATAGATAGATAGTAGATAGATAGGTAGATAGATAGATAAATAGACAGATAGATAGATAGATAAATAGATAGATAGATAGATAGATAGATGGTCTTAGTCTTCCTA
>SEYY01023231.1:90000-102500 GCA_009176605.1 Armadillidium nasatum
GTATCGAAAGCCTTTTCCAAATCGACAAATGCCAGATATATATCTTTTGCCCATTCCCAGTTTTTCTCTATTAACATCTTGAGACTAAATATTAGGTCCGTAGTTCCCCTACCTGGTCTAAATCCATGTTGAGCCTCATTCAGTTTATTTTCAACCATCTCTCTCAACCTTTTTTCCAATATTCTTTCATATATTTTACATGTATGGTTAAGCAAAGATACACCTCTATAGTTGTTACAATCACTTTTGTCGTTCTTCTTAAACACTGGACATATAATCGCTTTACCCCACTCTCTTGGTACTCTCTCCTCCTTCCAAAAACCGTCAATCATTCTAAACATCCACAACACCACATCTTCCCCAGCTTTGAAAATTTCCGCTGGTAATTCGTCACATCCCGGGCTCTTCCCATTTTTCATGCCACTTATTGCATTTTTAACCTCATCCAAAGTAATTGACCTTTCCTCCTCTCGACCCTCTGCCAAATCAACCTGTTGCACTGGTTCAACCAAGACCTCCACCCTTCCATTGTACAACTCAGAGTAGTATTCCCGCCATCTACTCTGAACCTTCTCCGGCTCAACTTGCAATATTACCATCTTTATCTTTTACTGCATGAGACGCTGCTGCTTCTCCCTTCTTAAACTTCCTTGAGATGTTGTAAATTAGCTTCTTAGTTCCTCTCACATCCTGTCTAAGTTAATCTCCTATTCTTTCCCATGATTGTTCCTTAGCTATCCTTTTCAACTCCTCTGCTCTGTTTCTCTTCTCGACATATTCCAATCTAGTCTCAGGGCTTCTCCTTTTCATCCATTTCCTAAATGCCTCTGTCTTCTCCTTTACCGCCAGGCTTACATCATCTGTCCACCAAGCAGTTCTCTTCTTTCTACCTCCCATCCTCTTAACTCCTAACGTTTCTCTAGCACATCTCTTTATATTATACTTGAAGTTTTTCCATTCATCTTCCACCCCTCCAAATACCTCCTCGTTATTTGGTTTACAAGTTCTTATCTTCTCATTTAGTGTGTTAACCACCTGTTCTTCTTTTAACTTTTCTACCACTATCCTTTCCCTTATAATTCTCCTTGGCCTCTCCGGACTCTCCAAATTAAATTTACCCAGTAGCAGCCTATGGTCTGAATCCAGCGACACAGATGGGATGCTCTTTACATCATTTACAATTCTCTTATCATTAACCATTATCAAATCTATCATTGATTTTTCCGTATAGCTTCCTACATCTCCATTCCATCTGTACCAAGTCCACTTATGTGATTCTCTATGTGCATGAAAAGTATTCATTATTGCCAAGTTATTTCCAACAGCAAAATCCAGTAGACGCTCGCCCTCTGTATTCCTCTCACCCATTCCATACGCCCCCAACACCGCCTCTATGCCTTCCCTCTCTCTCCCAACATGAGCGTTGAAATCACCCATAAGTATTTTCCCTTCTGCATTTATGCCATCATATGTGTTCTGCAACTGCTCATAAAACTATACCTTCTCATTTAACGGTCTTCCTTGATGTGGGGCATAAACTTGAATCAGTCCCACTCTCCTGTCTCCCAACTTAAGTACTACTGCCATCATTCTATCATTTTTATGAACAACTTTCTCCACTCGGTCAGCAACCTCTGGCGACAAGATCAGTGCGACGCCATATTTTCTTTCCCCTTCTCTTCCTGTAAACAACATTCGATAGTCTCGGTGTAGCACCTTGCAACCTTTCCCATTTAAACGTGTCTCGCAGACTCCCAAGACACACAATCTTCGCTCTCCCATCATCTCCACTATCTCTTCCTCTTTTCCCTCCAATGTACTTGCATTAATTGTATCAATTGTATATATATTAATATATTATTATTGTATATATATATATATATTATATATTATATTATATATATATATATAATATATATATATATATATATATATATATATATATATATATATATATATATTATATATTTCGGTGAATCTTTTGCTGTCGCTGTGGACATATCGAAAGCCTTCGATAGAGTCTGACACAAAGCTTTGATTCCTAAACTTCCCTCTTTCGGTATCTATCCTTCTCTCTGTGATCTTCTCTCTAATTTCCTTTCCGGTCATTCTATAGCAGCTGTTGTAGACGGCCACCGACCTTCCTTTAAATCTATTAATAGTGGTGTTCCTCAGGGCTCTGTCCTATCCCCAACACTTTTTCTATTTTTCATTAATGACCTTCTCTCTATTACCTCATCTCCTATCCACTCAAAGGCTGATGACTCCACCCTTCATTATTCCTTCCAGTTCGAAAAACGTCCCACCCAGCAGCAGTTGTTAGACTCGAGAATGGGGTAGCCATGGAGCAACTAACCTCTGATCTTTCACTTATTTCAAATTGAGACAGAGAAAATATGGTTGTTTTCAATGCCTCAAAAACTCAACTCCTTTACTCTCCACTCAACACAATCTTCCAGACAACTATGATATCTTCTTCGAATACACACAACTCAAGCCTTCATCTGTCCTTAATATTCTTGGTGTTTCTTTTTCTCTTAATCTTTCTTGAAAAGATCACATTACTTCTCTTTCTAAACAAGCTTCTAAGAGGTTGGGTGTTCTGAGGAGCCTTCAGAATTACTTCACGCCACCCCAGTTGCTTGCTCTGTATAGGGGAGTTGTTCACCCCTGTATGGAGTACGCTTCGCACATCTTGGGTGGTCCACACACACAGCTCTCCTATAGAAGGTGGAGTCTAGGGCATTTCGTTTCATCAACTCTCCTGCTCTTACTAACTCTCTCCAATCTCTTTCTGCCCGTCGAATTGTTGCGTCACTCTCTCTCTCTCTCTCTCTTTACTATCGCTATTAGAACAGACACTGCTCTTCTGAATTCTCTCGTCGCATACCTCCTCCATTGAGAAGAGCTCGTGAGACACGCCTTTCTACACAGTCTCATCCATTCTCTGTCCAACTCTCCGACCTCAGACTTAACCGCTATGCTCAATCTTACATATATTCTACTGGTAAAGTCTGGAACACACTCCCTTCATCTATTTTCCCAACATCCTTTGACTTGCATACTTTCAAACGCCGTGTATCTGGACAAGTCGGCCTCAATCGACCATGAAATAGATCTTTCTAGGCTCCGGTGGAATTTGGTAGGCCTCTGGCCTTTGCCCACCGGAGGATATATATATATATATATATATATATATATATATATATATATATATATATATATATATATATATATATATATATATATATATATATATATTGGGAAAGTAGAGAGATTGGAGGAAGAGGTAGTGGTGAAGCAACTTAGAAGAGAGTTTAGTTTAAGATGAGGTGAGGTATGAGGTAAAAGGGAGTGCGGTTGAGGGAGTAAAGGAAGAATGGGGAAGGTTAAAGGAATCGTTGGTAGAAAGTGCTAGGAATGTTTGTGGGAGAAGGAGGGTGGAAGGGAAATGTAAAAGAAAAGGAAGTGAATGGTGGTGTAAGGAGGTGAGTATTGCTGTGAGGGATAAAAAGATAGCTTATGAAAAGTTTTTGGGTGCAAATAGGATAGAGGAATGGGAGGCTTATAAAGATAAAAAGAGGATTGCTAAAAGAGAGGTAAGAAGACCGAAAGAAAGAGCAGATGTAAAATGGGGTGATAAAATAGTGGAGGGATTTAGAGAAAGGAATAAGATAATTTGGAAGGATGTGAATAAGGTAAGGAATAAAGGGGAGGTAAGGGGAGTGGTGATAAAGTGAATAGACGGAGAAATAAGAAGGAAGGAAGGGAAGTTGAAGCAAGATTGATGGAGTATTTTAGTAGGTTATTGAATGTGAGTGTGGGCTAGGAATGTGACTGTGATGAGAGATAGGGAAGGGATGATGGATGAGTCTGAGGAGGGAATCCTTATAGTAGAAATAGGTAAAGCTTTGGGTGGAATAAGTGGAGAGATGCTGCTGGAAGTGGGTGTGAGTGTGGTAGAATGAATGGTAAGATTATTTAACTTATGTTTGGCAATGGGTGTAGTACCCCAAGATCGGCAGGATGCATGTTTGGTTCCTTTGAATAAAGGAAATGATGATAAATTTGAGTGTGGGAGATTTAGGGGGATAAGTTTACTTATTGTAGTGGGGAAAGTGTATGGAAGAATTTTATTGAATAGGGTGGGGATAAAAGAGTTGATAGGAGAAGAACAGGGTGGTTTCAGAAAAGGAAGGGATTAGGATCAGGATTTTACATTAAAAATGATTGAGGAAAAAAGTAGAGATAAAAGAAGGATGTGTTCATATGCTTTATGGATCTTGAAAAAGCTTATGATATGGTAGATAGGAATAAACTGTGAGAGGTCTTGAGTGAGTATGAAATTGAGAAGAAAGTACGAGAAATTATTAGACTTAGTTTTTTATGTAAATAATGGTCTAAGACCGAATTGTGCAATGTCTCCGGGATTATTTAATTTATTTATTGACAAAATAGTGAGAAAAATTAATATCGTAGGGAAAAGGGTGAAAATGAGGGAGCAAGATGGAATGTGGGATACAAATGTGTTAATATATGAGGATGATGTAGTACCTTTGGCTGAGACAACGGAAAATTTGAAAGTAATTGTGAGTGAGTTTGTAAATGGTTGTGATGATTTGGCTTAACAGTAAATGGGGTAAAAGTAAAGTGATGTGGATTAAAAATGGGAAGGGAGGGGAGAGGGGTGTGGATAATGGAGATGATTTACAATTTAAAGTGGGTAGGGAGAGATTGGAACTAGTCACTTTATTTAAGTTATCTGGGGTGATTTTTTGAGGGAGCAATGTTAGTATGGGTGATGAAGTTGGTCGTAGAATAAGAGAGAATGAAAAGGGGTTTTTGTGGTTTGAGGGATATTTGGAGAAGTGGAAGGTTCCCAAGAGAGGTGAGGGTGAGAATGTTTGGGGGATGTTGTATACAGGTGGTTATGAATGGGAGTGAAGTATAGAGGCTGAACGCTAGGAAGAGATAAAAATAGAAGTTTTCGAAATGAAAGGTCTGAGAGCGGTTTGTGGTGTTGGTAGAAGAGATAGAGTTAGGAATGTTAGAATAAAGGAAATGTGTGAATGGAAGGAGTATGGCTGAGAGAGCTGGACAAAGTATTCTGAGATGGTATGAAAATGTTTGTAGGATGAATGAAAAGAGAATGGCTAAAAAGGAATTTCTTCAGAAATGGAGGGTGTGAGAGATAGCGAGAGATCGAGAGAAGTTGGATGGGTAATGTCAAGGAGCTATTAAAGGATGGAAGGATGAATTGGAAGGAGAGTGTGCGGTTGACAGAGGATAGGAATGAATTGAAAAGATTGGTGATGGGGCGAGTGTTTCAATGGATGTGGCCTGAGATTGACACCACTCCACGATTGTGGGAAAGGTTGCAGGTATATATATATATATATATATATATATATATATATATATATATATATATATATATATATATATATATATATATATATATATATATATATATAATATTAAAAATAAGATATTCCATTGATGAAATACTCAAAATTTAACAAAAAACTATAAAACGTTTTAAAAAAGTATTTTAAAAGCTTTGAAACTCACATCCGGAGTTCGTCATTCGGACTTTATATTAAGGAAGACACAGAAACGATTCGTATTTGTTTCAGTCTTAGTATAAGACCTGAATGGTGAACTCCTGATGCGAGTTTGAAGGCCCGTGTTCATTTTAAAACTTTTGAAAGTTTTTTACTAACTTTTAAATATTATATATTTTATAATATATATGCTGCTATTACGATATATATATATATATATATATATATATATATATATATATATATATATATATATATATATATATATATATATATATATATATATATATATATAATTGATACGCAGAATTAAAACAATGAGTTATTAATAATGCAATTATGCTGAAATTTATAAGAAAAATAAGTAATGAATGTAATAATAATGATGTTGTATTTTTACCTATTAATTTCCGCTTCCAATTCATAATCAAATTCAGATTTACTATTAATAGATCCATTGCTTACTCACGTGTATAAACACACACACACACACACACACACACACATATATATATATATATATATATATATATATATATATATATATATATATATATATATATATATATATATATATATATATATATATATATATATATATATATATATATAATATATATATAATAATAATAATAATAATAATAATAATAATAAAAAAATAAAAAAAAAAAATATATATATATATATATATATATATATATATATATATATATATATATATATATATATATATATATATATATATATATATATATATATATAATATATATATATATATATATATATATATATATATATATATCAGTGATGGGCTAGTCCAGAAGCCTTCCAATCCGTATCTAAATCAGAATCATAATCAGAATCCGGAACTTTCGGATACAAATTGAATCCGAATTCAACCATTTTTTTAATTTTTCCAATACGAATCGAATCTGAATCCGGCTAGTTTTAGGATTTCTCGAATCCGAATCAGAATCTGAATCGAACACGAATTTTTCAATTTCTCGATTTCGCATCCAGAACCTTCGAATCCGAATCCGAATCCAAATCCACTTGCTTGAATATTTCAAATCCAAGTAATTTTGCATTTCACGATTTCGATATATATATATATATATATATATATATATATATATATTATATATATATATATATATATATATATATATATATATATATATATATATATATATATATATATATATATATATATATATATATATATATATATATATATATATATATATATATATATATATATATATATATATATATATATATATATATATATATTATATATATATATATATATATATATATATATATATATATATAGTATATATATATATATATATATTATATAAGAGCAAGCAAGCAACTGGAGTCGAGTCGAAGAAATTTCAATGATACCTCAGAAGGCGCAACCTCTTATACTATACCTTATTATGCCTTTTAAAATAAATTCACCTAGAATATTTAAGACAGATGAAGGTTTAAGTTGTATGTTTTCGAATAAAGATGAGGGAACTGAATTTTCGATGCACTGAAAACAACTGTTTTCTCTGCATCAGTAAGAAATTTAAAAACGATCAGATCATAGCGTTAATTAATTTGCTGTTTTTCTGAACGGTCTTTAAAATGATGAAGAAATAGAGAAAAGTCAATAATGAATAGCAACAAAAACAGTACAAGTATCTGTGTAATACCACCATTAACAGATTTTAATGATGAACAATAGCCTCCTACAACAACTGATTTAAAACGAATTTGAAGGAAATCATACAGACAGGCAGCCAGTGATAAATTGATAGATACCGAAAGAGAGAAGTTTAGAAATAAAAAATTTGCTCTTGTTCTAGCGAAGTTTTTTTGATGTCAAGCTCTACAGAAAAAAATTCAAAGAAATGCCGTATAGCTAAGGACAAGAGAGAGAGAAAAGAAAAAGAAAATCACTATTTGAGCGTTCCTTACGAAGTATAGCACTCCCTTATTGCATCTTTTAAAATAAATTCACTTGATATTCTTTATTTGAATTCAATATCAATTAAAGTAAAATATAGGTAAAAATTTAAATTAAATATAAGAACATTAATCAACAAGCCTGGAGTCTACAATATCATACAAAATTCATAAGAGAGCTTGGGACACCTTGTTCTGCGAGGAGGATGCAATGGTGGTGGAATGCGAAAGATCAATTATCTCGATCATCTACCATTGCAGGACCTATAGAAAAGAGAGCCAGTGTCACGTCGCAGACATAGAGTGTCAAGGAAGTTTTAAAATATTGGATAGTTTATTAATATTTGAGCCTTAAACTCAGCACTGTCCGGAAGACGGGCAGAACCGAAGCCCCACTTCCTTAAATGAAAGAACAGTACTCCATACAAAGGTGGATAAGATCCTTATTTAGTTGGAGTAACTGTTCAGAAGAAAATATTTTCACAACCTGAGTAGAACTCCTAACTTTTTTAAGGCAGTTCTAGTAACCGTAGTGATGCGAGATTCCGAGACTGTTTGTCGTTTATGTTCATAACAAGAATTTTTTTTGTTGTTCACAGGTGAGACCGGAGAGCCGTGGTAGGAGATATAAAAGTCGGGATGTGTTTTTGGGAGGGAGATGTGAAGAAAGTTGATTTTCAAAGAATTAAATTTCACAAGGTTGAGGTGACCCCATCGGGAATTCCATCCAGATCTGCAATAACAGAATAAGAAAGCTGAAGTTGAGTGACAATTCTTGATGAAAAAGAGGGAGCAGATTTGAAATGAGTGAGAGAATGGAGAGTTGAGTCGTCATAAAAAATGAATGAAGTTTGAAATTCTGCTGAGAAGATCATTAATGAAAAGTAAGAATAAAGTTAGATACAGACAGAACAGGAAAGGAAGAAGATGTCGTTCATAAAGAAGTGCTGGCATGGAACTATGTGAGAGAAAACTAGATATGAATAAGCAAAGAGAAGGAGGAAGTGTAAAGAAAGGAAGCTTAGAGAGTTGTGATGCTTGTAATAAACTGCCAAAAGCTTTGGATATGTCAAGCCCCCACCATACACGACTCCTCTTGCTCTAATAAGGGAGAAGACAAATCTGTGATAGAGTAAAGAATGTCACCAGTAGACTTCGAGCATCGAGAGTCACACTGATGATCTGAGAGAAGGGAATGAGATTCCAGATTATCCAGGAAATGAGAGTTGATGAGAGTTTCAAATATTTTTAGACAGAATACAAGGGATAGCTATAGGGCGATATTTAGAAGGACTAAAACTTTTACTTTTCTTAGGCATCGACTGATCATATGCGCGCTTCCAACAAAGAGGGAAAACATTAGTATTAAGAAATAGAAGTAGAGTTACATGATGAAAGGTGCTAGCTAAGTTGCACACTCCCTCAAAACAAGAGGAGGAATGCCATTCATAGGTCTCAGATTCCCATGCATAGATTTATATGTTATTAAGTTACATAACATGAACAGGCATAGAATAAATGAGAGGAAGAGTAGGATGAAGTATACTAGAATCGTCCAGGGTCGAATAAGATTAAGAAAAGAGGTTGAAGATATTAGCTTTTCAGAAAGGAATGTTAGCTACAGTACAATCAGAGTTAATAAGATGCGGAAAGGCAGATTTAAAGAAGTTATTAGGGTTGATTTTGGTAAGAGGAGAAAAATTTTTATCAGTTGATAATTATTTAATTAATCTAATTCATCTTTGAGTATACCAAATCGAAGGTCACTATAGGAAATGGAGACTATTGATAATTTAGAAAATCAAAAATCTATTTATAATAAAAAATAATAATAATAATAATAATAATAATAATAATAATAATAATAATAATAATAATAATAATAATAATAATAATAATAATAATAATAATAATAATAATAATAAAATGACTACTTGTGGGATCTGCAATACAAATATTAAATTTTTTTTAAGGTTCTTGAAAAAATCTAATAAGCATAAAATAATTTGAATCAATCAATACTTAATATAAATTATTTTAATAATAAGAAGCAATTGTGTTTCATTTGCAATAAAATTTAAATCTTGAAATTCGTGTAAAAATTAAAATCCATCAAAGAAATTGAAAAAAATGTGATAGCCAATATTGTCGTAATTGAATTGATGATAATTTTAAAGCCTATTCTTATACTAATATAAAAATCATTGATCCAAGAACATTCATAAAAAATATGATTAGTATAATTGAAAATAAAATTCAAAATCAAAACTGGAAGAATTTAAAACTAAATCTTTCTATTTTCTTTGAAATTTATAAAAAAAAAAAAAAAAAAAAAAAATAATAATAATAATAATAATAATAATAATAATAATAATAATTCCCAATAGAAGAACGTCAGTCATTACAAACTAATTCAACAATGGAACAATGAGAAGTATAACTGATATGATGAATCAAAGAAGAGAAATTGTAACTGAAATGTTTCATAAAATTAAAGAAAATTTTTTTTAAATTTATAAAAGAAGAATATGGATGGATAATCAATAATCAATAATCTTTTAGAATTTGAAATAAATTGAATACATGACTACTTGCTAAAAATACAAAAATTTGGATTCATTAAAATTCAAAATAAAAAGGATAATGAATGTTTCAAATGGTGTATCTTGATTGTTTAGATGAAGTTCATTCCCACAGAATATAAAAAAAAAAATTTGAAACTAAAATTAGAAAAATATAATTAGAAAGGTTCAATTTAAGGGCCAAGATGATGTGTCTGTTAACGTATATAGATTAGATGAAAAAGAAATACTTATCTATCCTAAATTACAAAAATTATGAAAAATAAACACATCGATTTACTTTTAATATCAGAGAACTGAAACGAATGCTCAGGTAGCAGAAAGATTTAACAGAACTTTGAAATCCAAAATAAGGAAGTATTTTACTGAAAAGAGTAAAAAGAATTGACATTCTCCTTAATTTAGCTCAAAATTATAAAACAAGTTATCACAAGAGTATTAAAATAACTCCTGAACAAGGATCTCTTACGAAGCATAATAAGATTGCTTATGAAAATTTATTTCCTATTACCAAGTCTAAACTTAGAAAATCAAAATTTAAAGTCGGTAATAGAGTAAGAATCAGCAGAAAACGAAGATCTTCCTAATTTTACAGAAGAAGTATTTATTACGTCTCAAATATTGAAAACAAATCCTGAAACGTACAAAAGAAGAAACATAAATAATGAAGTGATAAGCAGAAGATTTTATGAAAATGAAACGGTGAAATATAAAATGGTCTATACGAAATTGAGAAAATATTAAATAGAAACAAAGGGAAAATGTTGGTTAGGTGGAAAGGATATAATACAACAGCTTGGATAAACAAAAAAAAGACTCAACAGAAATGTAGAACGCGAAACGGCTTTCTCATTGTTGTTAGCTGTTCCTGTTTATTAAGCAGATATTCTATGTAAAATAGAATGCGAAACGGCTTTCCGTTTAGCTGTTTGCAGTTTAACTGTTTTGTTGTTTTATATAAATTATATAATAAATGGCATATGTTAATATAAATAAAAAAATCTAATCTAGTTAACTTACAGAGAAAAATCAAATATCATTTTTAAATGAAAAATTAGGAGAACAAGATGCTCATCAAGAAAATATTAAACTTCTTCAACTTGTTATTGAGCCGATAAAAGATATTACTAAGCATCTAAATGAAATACTTTAAAGTCGATCAGCAATGCCAGCTATGGTTACAAGTAGAACACCTCTAGCTATTCAAGATATATTCTTACCAGCATTATCTAGTACTTCTAAATAAAGTTTATTAAAGTTAGGAAAAATATCAGCAAAATATTTGAAAGCTCTTTCAACACTAAGGATAACACCAATGGTATTAAACAGATTGAAGGGAAATGGATTTTACATTAGGTAATTAAGTAGTTAAAATTGAAGGTAATAATTTAATTATTAATAATAAACAATACATCGGTAGTGAAAGTTTGTGAGAAATTCTAGTCTTGAAAAATCGTGGAAATATTTCTAAAGTTTATTTTGATAATTCTAAGAAAATAATGATTCAAACCAAAGTATTTCTGAAAAATAATAGAACTGTTAAATCCAATAAAGGTAAAAATTATGTGGATTTCATTAAATCAATATGTAAAGAATATAAATTAATCAAAGATGAAATTAAATCAACATCAGAATAGCGTCTGAATGGAAGAATACCAAAAAGAAATAGTGTAGAAGGAACAGCTGTAGAAGATATTCCTTCAGGAAATGAAATTTCTGGAACTAGATAAATTAAATTTTTATCATCAAATTCCTGAATAAACTTGTAAATAGACAGAATATTATTTCTTGAAATGAAAGCAGGTAAAGCAAATATATTCAATGGGATACAAGCTATAAATGATCAGCTGTTAAGATTAAGACATTTCATAAAGATTTAATAGAGTCTTAAAATATATTTTTCCTCTATAATAAATGAGCATAGTGTTTATCTAGTAATACATCCGATTTCAAAAATAATTTTTATACTTCTTTAAAATTAAAGAATGGTAAAACACATAAAATAGCGTTATTGCGTACAGATATGTTTCATTCAGTATCAAATATCGATAAATCAAATAATAATTTCGTAATAAGGTGAAATATTTGAAATAATATTTCCAGTAATGGCTAATGAGAAGAAAACAATTAAAAATTATATTCAAGAACAGCTTGTTAAAAATAATCATCCAGAAGCATTCAGCATTAAAGCAAGCAATATAATTTTGAAACGTATTATTGTATTATTGTATTATTCATATTGAGAAAGCTCAATTTCTAAGAAAAGTCTTTAAGGATTTAGAAGGAATATTATTGAAGGTATTGGAAAACATTAAGGTGAAAACTTTGATAACATTTTATCAGTAAATTCCTAATTGATTATGATATTATAGAAGATTCTTGTCTTAATGAAATG
>SEYY01023231.1:112500-115000 GCA_009176605.1 Armadillidium nasatum
TTTTTATCATGATTATTTAGCAGGTTTTACTACATTTAGAATAAAAGATTTCTGAAAATCATGTTTAACAATCAAATCATGAACTTAGGGAGAAAACAGTAAAGTGATTATGTCATGGAGAATAGGACATCAAAAGATAGCAATATAACACCAGGATTTGTAAATTTTTTATATAACTTACTGAGCTTTCTACAGAGTTCTATATATATATATATATATATATATATATATATATATATATATATATATATATATATATATATATATATATATATATATATATATATATATATATATATATATATATATATATATATATATATATATATATATATATATATATATATATATATATATATATATATATATATATATATATATATATATATATATATATATATATATATATATATATATATATATATATATATATATATATATATATATATATATATATATATATATATATATATATATATATATATATATATATATATATATATATATATATATATATATATATATATATATATATATATATATATATATATATATATATATTAGCCACTATTATCGTGGAATAATATGTATAATACATATAACTGCTCGGGGATATATATATATATATATATATCTTTTGGGCTATATATATATATATATATATATATATATATATATATATATTATATATATATATATATTATATATATATATTTATTAAGCAAATGAACTTGAAAACATTCTTCTAAATAGAGAGAAAAAATCCTATTATTATTTTATTTAAAAATCTCATTTATTTTTAATTATTATTTAAAGAACCAAAGTGGATAAAATAACAGTTTTCATCTAGTGTTTTTTTTTTTTTTTTTTGTTTTTTAGATACTCGGGTGAGCTTTGAAAAAACCCATGTGGTATATGAAAGAGTATTATGGCATGAATGAACTGAAGTTCAGTGTATAAAAGTACTAGCAAAGTGCAAGTAAGGCAACAATGAAATCAAGAAGATTAACATATGCATAGGAATAGTTGGCAATTTATTAATTTTATTCTGATAATTCAGCAGGTTTTACTGCATTCAGGATAAAAGATACAGATCTGTTTCCAAAAATTATGTTTAACAATCAAATCTTGAACTTATACAAGGAGAAACAAGTAAAGTGGTAGTCTGTAATGGAGAATCAGACATTGCAAAACAAATTTGCCACAAAGATTTTGTCAATTTTTCTTTGGAATTTTACGGAGCTGTCCACCGAGTTCGACCTCAAATGAAGAATGTTTTCAACTTCTGGTCTTGTTTGGACTGAAGATAAGGAATCAACTTGTAATGGAAACTACTACATAACATGTGAAAATTAATAGTACAAAAACATAGTAGTTTACAGCATAAGTGATGAAAATTGGCCACCATTTTTACCAATTTATATATATATATATATATATATATATATATATATATATATATATATATATATATATATATATATATATATATATATATATATATATATATATATATATATATAATATATATATATATATATATATATATATATATATATATATATATATATATATATATATATATATATATATATATATATATATATATATATATATATATATATATATATATATATATATATATATATATATATATATATATATATATATATATATATATATATATATATATATATATATATATATATATATAGTATATATATATATATATATGACTTTGCAAATATTTAACTAAAGAGAAAATCTAATTATTTTATTCATATTTCATTTATATATAATTATTGTGAAATAAAACAAAGTTGGAAAATAGCAGTTTTTTTTCAAGTGAGTTTTTTTTAAAAAAAAAACTCCCGGGTTTTATCAAAGTGAGCCCACCCCTACCAACCTTGGTTGCAATAGAAATGGCTTCACGATCATAAAAACTGGACAATGGAGAACTTGAAAAAAGTGGTATGGTACGATTAATGATTCTTTAAATTTGTACAACGAAACAACTGCATATAAAAACCTACATTCCGGAATGTCTGCTTCCAACAGTCAAGCATTGGGTGATTCCGTTATGATATGGGCAGTTACCGTGGTATTCAGACTGGTCCTATCATTACCATCAATGGTCGGATGACAGCCAATTAATATCTCCAAATCCTCTTTTAATGAACAGCAAGTTTCTCTCAAGCAATGTCATATTTAAGGATGATAAATCTCCCATTCTTAGGGCCAAAACAGCTCATTCTTAATTTCAGGAGTACCATATTATCAAACATCTTCCTTTGCCAGCATAGTCGTCTGACTTCAACATAATTGAACTATTATGAGGGATTTTTGCAGCATAGATTGAAGTTCATATTTCCACTTCCAACATCGTTGGAGCAATTAGTGGATGTTTTGGTACAGGAATGGAATAATATTCTGTTGAAAATTATTCAAGCACTCTACGGATGTATTAAGCGAAGAATTTCAGCTGTTCTAAAAGCATTTA
>SEYY01023231.1:142500-144941 GCA_009176605.1 Armadillidium nasatum
TATATATTATATATATAATTATTAATTATATAATTATATATATTAATAATATATTATATATTGTAATTATATATATATATGCTTATATATATATATATATATATATATTAATATATATATATATATATATATATATATTAATATATATATATATAACGAATATCTTTGTACATATTTAACTTTCTGTGTAAAATTCTAACGAATTTTTTGTTGTCCTTTTGCAAAGAAAGAAAGAACCTTTGATTAAGAATTTTTATAGTTTTGTGATCTCTCTAATCTCTTTTTCGTTTTTTTACTTAAAGTTATTCAACTAATTTTTTTTCCTTCCTTTTGAGTTTATAAATAAATAACAAAAGAATTACAAACGTAAAGGCTGAATGAATAAATAAAAACTTTGGTTTTTTGGTTTTTCTATTAAATTATGAAGATTTTAATTTGGAGAATGAAAATCTACACGCAAATATATGCATTTCAAATTGATATAATATATATATATATAATAATATATATATATATTATATATATATATATATATATATTAGATATATATATATATAGTTAAAATGTATTTTTTTTTATTACAAAAACTTAGTTAAATCACAGGAGAATTAAATCTAAGGTTAAATATTAATCATTAAAATAACTCGACTTTCGGGATTATATTCCCATCATCAGGAGAAAAAAAGTTTAAATCATCAGTAAAAGTTATATAACATTCACTGTAAAGAAAAAGTATACACAAAATGAAAACAATTTATCAAAATGACTGGGGGGTAAAAACAAAATCAAAAATTATAAACAATAAATGAGCAAAAATAAATGAATTGTAAAATAGGAGACGTCTCCTATTTTACAATTCATTCATTTATTTTTGCTGAATTCTCGTTTTTATGGCTTAAACTTTCTTGCACCTTTATAAATAAAATCATCTGTTCTTTTTACTTATCTCTTAACTCTACACACTATCCAAAATTCTTCTATTATATTATCTGCAAAATAGAACACATTATTTATTTTTCTCCTTTCTCCGAAATCATCATTTTAGGTGATGTCATTGTTCACCACCACCAATGGCTTTCATCTAGCTCTCATGATCCAGCTGGCGAACTCGTCTTTCAATTTTCTATCCAGAACAACCTTAGGCAGTGGGTGCATCACCTTGCCCGTATCCCTGACTGCCTTGGCGATGAACCCAATATACATGATCTTTTCCTTACTTCTTATTCTTCTCCTTACATTGTTAAACCCTTTCCTCCTCTGGGTTCATCCGATCACCTTCTTTTCTGCGTATCTTGTCCTGTCTCTTAAAGTCTTCTTCAAGAACGTCCCCTGAATTCGATTTGGAAACGTTTCTGGCATTTCGGTGCCACTAACTGCTCTTACTTGCAGTTGTACTTCTCTTATTTTCCATGGAAAGATTACTGTTTCCGTAGGAGGGTTCCCTCTGAATGTGCAGAGCTCATAACCAATGTGATTCTCTCTGGCATGGAGTCGTACATTCCATATTCTTTCCCTTCTACTAAACCTAACAAACCTTGGTTAATTCTGCTTGTTCTCGTGTATCTGCCGAAGAGATGCTGCCTTCAGGAACCTCAGTCGTCTTCAAAATTCATAAACTCATGCAACTTATATTTTATCCCGGAATCGTGCCAAATCAATTCTCCGTAACACTAAAAACTCATCTCTCAGTTTAAAATGCAACAAATTTTCTGGATCTACTTCCTCACGCCCTTTCAGGCATTTTGCAAAATATTTTAACTCTAACTTTGCTTCTTCCTCTTTCCTCCTATAATACCTTCCAACGGTACAAATGACATTTTGCCTTCATCTAATGCTGAAATATTCGCTTAAACGTTTGCCTCTAATTCAACTTTAGAAGATTCCGAAGCTGTTCCTACTCCTTCAACTCCCTCGAACTCATTTGTGCCTAAAATTGTAATTTCTTATGAAGACATCATTTCTGCTCTCTCTGAGCTTAACAATAAGTATGCGGACGGTCCTGGTGGTATCACTAATTTGGTTCTCAAAACTTGTGCTTCCGAGCTTGCACTCTGTCTTGGTAAACTATTTTCTCTATGTTTTTCTACTTCAACTTTTCCTTTTTGCTGGAAACGTGGGCTCATTCAGGTACACTTCCCAACCCTCCAACTACCATCCTATTTCTTTAAACTTCGTTCTTTCTAAAATTTTCGAATCTATCCTTAGCAGGGCAGGGAGATTTAAAAAAATCTCAGTTCTTCTAATCTTATCTCTGATCGCAAATATGACTTTCGTAAGAAACACTCTACAGGTGATTTCCTTTCCCTTCTCTATGACTCTTCTTCTTCCGCTCTTCGGCATTTCGGTGAATCTTCTGCTGTCCCGCTGGACATATCGAAAGTTTTAGATTAAGTCTGGCACAAATCTTTGACTTCCAAACTTCCCTCTTTCGGAATCTATCC
>SEYY01023232.1:0-15000 GCA_009176605.1 Armadillidium nasatum
CACTATAGAACTTCTTTTTAGCTCTAAAAAGGCCCTTGTTTATTATTTTCTTGGGGTATGAAAGTTTTGTAAAGGACATTTTAATAAATTCAATTTCTTGAGCTAATTTAGATGGACTACAGATTATTAAGGCACGGTAGAACTGGCTAATTATGGTACCCAATTTAACATGATAGGGATGAGTCGAGTAAAAATGAATATACGAGTTTGTGGCGGTTGGTTTTCTATAAACTGAGTATGTGGGGGGAGAATTAGGCTCATTCAAATCAATTAAAATATCCAAAAAAGGAAGGCAATTATTGTTCATCCTCTCCATAGTGAAATTAATGGAGGGGACCTTTTCGTTGAGGAAGGAGAGTATATTTTCAGGGTCGAGTTGGGGAGGAATGAGTGCAAAAATGTCATCGACATATCTATACCAGACAACATTCGAGAGGTCAGGATTAGAAAAAATATATTTCATTTCAAAAAGTTCCATAAAAATATTGCTCAACATGGGAGATAAAGGTGAACCCATGCTGAGACCGAAACGTTGCTTGTAATAGCCACTATTAAAATGAAAATACGAATGGTGCGTGCACAATACAATAAGTTCCTTGATGACATTAAATGGGACACTAAAGCGTATATTATTGCCAATAACAAACTCCTCAAGCCAATCGATGGTGGTTTCTAGAGGGACATTGGTGAAAAGGGAAACAACATCATAGCTGATCATTAATTTGTTATGTAAATCGATTGCATTTATCTTATCCAGGAAGTCTCTAGAATTTTTAATGTGGGAAGCAGAGATGTTCCCCAGAAAGACATCTCAATTCTGTTGCTGAGCCAGGATGCCAGATGATAAGTAACACAATTGGTATTAGAAATAATGGGTCTGAGGGGGACATCCTGTTTATGAAGTTTTGGGAGACCATAAAATTGTGAAAGATTTGGCATATACGCAGTGAATTTTTTAATTAGATTTGGGAAATTTTGTAAGATATGTTTTAAAGAAGCATTAAATTGTTGCTGTGAATTTTTCAAAGGATTAGATCTTAATTTCTCGTAAACCATTGCATCAGACAAAAGAATGTTTGCCTTGTTAACATATTCACTCCTATCCATTATAACGATTTTTCCTCCTTTATCAGCTCTACTAATTATAATTGAGTTGTTACGTCTGGGATTATTGAGAGCAGAAATTAAACATTTTGGTAAGCTATATTTGTTTCTAGAATTCCACGAGTGAACCAGAAAACCCTTCATAAAATCGAAATTGATGTCATTACATGAGGAATATTTCTCGAATTTTTGAAAACTGCTCAAAAAATCTAAAAGGTTATCAGAAACATTGTAGGCAAAATTTAGACCATATCCAAGAACAGTTTTCTCATGAGGATCTAGACAGTAATTAGAGATGTTTGCAATATTGTCCGGTAAAGACGATTTTACCCAATAACTATTATTAAAGATTCTATTCTTTTTTGAAGTAAGTACACGAGCAACAGAATTTATTTTATCGTTCTTGTAAGCATGCGCATAATCGATGACTCTACAAATAATCATATCATTGACACCAAGATTTTTGCAATTTCTCAGAAAATTATGAAAAATACTGCAAGTCACTTTAAATTTATAATTTGTATTCTCCTCAACAATGTCCAATCTGTGTTTTAAAATATTATAATGACACTCAGGGAAAGGATTGAATTTGTTATTTTTTAAGAACTTAGGCATCAACGAATACGGTAAAATTTTATCGACCAAACAATCTTTGAGAAAATTACGCTGAGATTTAGTTTCATGCGCAGATCTGAGAGAATCTAGATATCTATAAAACAAAGGTTTAAGAGTTGGAAAAATTCTGAAAAAATTTAACAATTCGTGTCTCAGATGACCGGGAATCATAATTTATATTAGATATAAAGTTATTAATACACCACTATATAAATATTTACGAAGTAATTAACCCTGATTTAGACACGAATCTTTTTTTCAAAATTTAGATCATAAAGTGATTAATGAATAAAATACTAAAAAGTAAAAGAATTAAAACGAGAGTAACAAGAACTAAAACCGAAGGGAAACATTATTTCTATTAAAAAACCCGAGCTTTCGACTCCATCATCCGGGAGTCCTTATTCAAGGGAATCGAAAGAAAACTGTAGAAAAACAAATGTATTTAAAATAGAGATATATTTAGTTGGTTTATTAAATATGTGAAGAAAGATACCTACTAATAATTTTATGTGTTCTTAAGTATATTTTTATAATATGTATTATTTTTTAAAATGCTATTTAATAAATTGTCAATTGGAAAATCTCCCTTATCCCTGTTAATATTAGGTACATTTTTAATTAAAAATGATTCCAAAAACTTTCTATTATTTGTGGCAGAGCAAGGAATACACAAATTTATGGTTTTGGCATCTATATAATGGTTGTGATCCGATCTATGAATATGTAAGGCAGAGTTGGGGTCACAAGTGTTTAAACTATATTTGTGTTGGTATTGTCTACGCTTTAAATCATTGGTTTCACCAAAGTATTTTTTATCACAGTCTCTACATTTTATACTATATACACCCATGTTTTTTTCATCATTTGCAACGAGATGGTTATTAAATTTCTTTTTTATTGTGTGTGGAATTGATTGTGGAATTTACAAAACTTTCATACCCCAAGAAAATAATAAACAAGGGCCTTTTTAGAGCTAAAAAGAAGTTCTATAGTGAGAATACTTTTAGAAATAATAATAAAAACGATAATGATGGTGATAATGTTGATGACAGTGGTGATGTTGATGTTGGCAATGGGGATGATGGCGGTGGAGATGGTGTTGGTGATGGTGGTGTTGGTGTTGGTAATAGAGACTACAAAAATAAGGATAAATTAATTGTCCCTTTCAATATTGACCCAATAACAAAAAAACTTTTTAACAATAATGTTACTCTAATAGAATCAATTCCACACACAATAAAAAAGAAATTTAATAACCATCTCGTTGCAAATGATGAAAAAAACATGGGTGTATATAGTATAAAATGTAGAGACTGTGATAAAAAATACTTTGGTGAAACCAATGATTTAAAGCGTAGACAATACCAACACAAATATAGTTTAAACACTTGTGACCCCAACTCTGCCTTACATATTCATAGATCGGATCACAACCATTATATAGATGCCAAAACCATAAATTTGTGTATTCCTTGCTCTGCCACAAATAATAGAAAGTTTTTGGAATCATTTTTAATTAAAAATGTACCTAATATTAACAGGGTTAAGGGAGATTTTCCAATTGACAATTTATTAAATAGCATTTTAAAAAATAATACATATTATAAAAATATACTTAAGAACACATAAAATTATTAGTAGGTATCTTTCTTCACATATTTAATAAACCAACTAAATATATCTCTATTTTAAATACATTTGTTTTTCTACAGTTTTCTTTCGATTCCCTTGAATAAGGACTCCCGGATGATGGAGTCGAAAGCTCGGGTTTTTTAATAGAAATAATGTTTCCCTTCGGTTTTAGTTCTTGTTACTCTCGTTTTAATTCTTCTACTTTTTAGTATTTTATTCATTATCATTTTATGATCTAAATTTTGAAAAAAAGATTCGTGTCTAAATCAGGGTTAATTACTTCGTAAATATTTATATAGTGGTGTATTAATAACTTTATATCTAATATAAATTATGATTCCCGGTCATCTGAGACACGAATTGTTAAATTTTTTCAGAATTTTTCCAACTCTTAAACCTTTGTTTTATAGATATCTAGATTCTCTCAGATCTGCGCATGAAACTAAATCTCAGCGTAAATTTTCTCAAAGATTGTTTGGTCGATAAAATTTTACCGTATTCGTTGATGCCTAAGTTCTTAAAAAATAACAAATTCAATCCTTTCCCTGAGTGTCATTATAATATTTTAAAACACAGATTGGACATTGTTGAGGAGAATACAAATTATAAATTTAAAGTGACTTGCAGTATTTTTCATAATTTTCTGAGAAATTGCAAAAATCTTGGTGTCAATGATATGATTATTTGTAGAGTCATCGATTATGCGCATGCTTACAAGAACGATAAAATAAATTCTGTTGCTCGTGTACTTACTTCAAAAAAGAATAGAATCTTTAATAATAGTTATTGGGTAAAATCGTCTTTACCGGACAATATTGCAAACATCTCTAATTACTGTCTAGATCCTCATGAGAAAACTATTCTTGGATATGGTCTGAATTTTGCCTACAATGTTTCTGATAACCTTTTAGATTTTTTGAGCAGTTTTCAAAAATTCGAGAAATATTCCTCATGTAATGACATCAATTTCGATTTTATGAAGGGTTTTCTGGTTCACTCGTGGAATTCTAGAAACAAATATAGCTTACCAAAATGTTTAATTTCTGCTCTCAATAATCTCAGACGTAACAACTCAATTATAATTAGTAGAGCTGATAAAGGAGGAAAAATCGTTATAATGGATAGGAGTGAATATGTTAACAAGGCAAACATTCTTTTGTCTGATGCAATGGTTTACGAGAAATTAAGATCTAATCCTTTGAAAAATTCACAGCAACAATTTAATGCTTCTTTAAAACATATCTTACAAAATTTCCCAAATTTAATTAAAAAATTCACTGCGTATATGCCAAATCTTTCACAATTTTATGGTCTCCCAAAACTTCATAAACAGGATGTCCCCCTCAGACCCATTATTTCTAACACCAATTGTGTTACTTATCATCTGGCATCTTGGCTCAGCACAGAATTGAGATGTCTTCTGGGGAACATCTCTGCTTCCCACATTAAAAATTCTAGAGACTTCCTGGATAAGATAAATGCAATCGATTTACATAACAAATTAATGATCAGCTATGATGTTGTTTCCCTTTTCACCAATGTCCCTCTAGAAACCACCATCGATTGGCTTGAGGAGTTTGTTATTGGTAATAATATACGCTTTAGTGTCCCATTTAATGTCATCAAGGAACTTATTGTATTGTGCACGCACCATTCGTATTTTCATTTTAATAGTGGCTATTACAAGCAACGTTTCGGTCTCAGCATGGGTTCACCTTTATCTCCCATGTTGAGCAATATTTTTATGGAACTTTTTGAAATGAAATATATTTTTTCTAATCCTGACCTCTCGAATGTTGTCTGGTTTAGATATGTCGATGACATTTTTGCACTCATTCCTCCCCAACTCGACCCTGAAAATATACTCTCTTTCCTCAACGAAAAGGTCCCCTCCATTAATTTTACTATGGAGAGAATGAACAATAATTGCCTTCCTTTTTTGGATATTTTAATTGATTTGAATGAGCCTAATTCTCCCCCCACATACTCAGTTTATAGAAAACCAACCGCCACAAACTCGTATATTCATTTTTACTCGACTCATCCCTATCATGTTAAATTGGGTACCATAATTAGCCAGTTCTACCGTGCCTTAATAATCTGTAGTCCATCTAAATTAGCTCAAGAAATTGAATTTATTAAAATGTCCTTTACAAAACTTTCATACCCCAAGAAAATAATAAACAAGGGCCTTTTTAGAGCTAAAAAGAAGTTCTATAGTGAGAATATTTTTAGAAATAATAATAACAACGATAATGATGGTGATAATGTTGATGACAGTGGTGATGTTGATGTTGGCAATGGGGATGATGGCGGTGGAGATGGTGTTGGTGATGGTGGTGTTGGTGTTGGTAATAGAGACTACAAAAATAAGGATAAATTAGTTGTCCCTTTCAATATTGACCCAATAACAAAAAAACTATTTAACAATAATGTTACTCTAATAGAATCAATTCCACACACAATAAAAAAGAAATTTAATAACCATCTCGTTGCAAATGATGAAAAAAACATGGGTGTATATAGTATAAAATGTAGAGACTGTGATAAAAAATACTTTGGTGAAACCAATGATTTAAAGCGTAGACAATACCAACACCAATATAGTTTAAACACTTGTGACCCCAACTCTGCCTTACATATTCATAGATCGGATCACAACCATTATATAGATGCAAAAACCATAAATTTGTGTATTCCTTGCTCTGCCACAAATAATAGAAAGTTTTTGGAATCATTTTTAATTAAAAATGTACCTAATATTAACAGGGATAAGGGAGATTTTCCAATTGACAATTTATTAAATAGCATTTTAAAAAATAATACATATTATAAAAATATACTTAAGAACACATAAAATTATTAGTAGGTATCTTTCTTCACATATTTAATAAACCAACTAAATATATCTCTATTTTAAATACATTTGTTTTTCTACAGTTTTCTTTCGATTCCCTTGAATAAGGACTCCCGGATGATGGAGTCGAAAGCTCGGGTTTTTTAATAGAAATAATGTTTCCCTTCGGTTTTAGTTCTTGTTACTCTCGTTTTAATTCTTCTACTTTTTAGTATTTTATTCATTATCATTTTATGATCTAAATTTTGAAAAAGATTCGTGTCTAAATCAGGGTTAATTACTTCGTATATATATATATATATATATAATATATATATATATATATATATATATATATATATATATATATATATATATATATATATATATAGTGATGGAATCCGCATTCGCGGAGCATCCTCATCAAAATTAACATCACCTCCAAAACTCAATTCCTTCATCTCTCTACTCGACAAATCCTCTACACAACTATGATATCTTCTTCGAAAACACATAACTCAAACCTTCATCTGCCCTCAATATTCTAGGTGTTTCTTTTTCTCGTGATCTTTCTTGGAAAGATCGCATTACCTCTCTTTCTAAACAAGCTTCAAAGAGGTTGGGTATTCAGAGGCGCCTTCAGTATTTCTTCAATCTACCCCAGTTGCTTGTCCTGAATAGGGGTGTTGTTCACCTCTGTATGGAGTATGTGTCACACATTTGTGGTGGTTGCACTTATAGAGCTATCCTTGAGAATGTGGGGTCTTGGGCTTTTCGTCTTACCAACTCTTCTGCTCTCACTAATTCTCTCCAGTCGCTCTCTCTATACTATCGTTATTACAGTGGACACTACTCTTCTGAATTCTCTCGTCGCATACCTCCTCCTTTGAGAAGGGCTCGTGCGACTCGTCTTTCTACACAGTGTCATCCTTTCTCTATTCAACTCTCTAACCCCAGACTTAACCGCTGTGCTTAATCTTACATGTGCTCTACTGGTAAAAACTGGAACACACTCACTTCATCTATTTTCCCAGCTTTCTATGATTTACACACCTTTAAGCGTCGAGTATCAGGTCACGTCGGCTTTCAATTTGAAAAGATTCCCGTCTTTCCCCCTAACTCTTGTGAAAATTTTGGTAGGCCACTGGGCATTGTCCACCAGAAGTGAGATGAAAAAAATAATATATATATATATATATATATATATATATATATATATATATATATATATATATATATATATATATATATATATATATATATATATATATATATATATATATATATATATATATATATATATATATATATATATATATATATATATATATATATATATATATATATATATATATGTATGTGTGTGTGTGTGTGTGTGTGTGCGGGAACACATTACTCAATATTTATTAATACACTCAACAAATACACTCATATAATTTAAAATACATTAACTATTTTTATTTCACATGCTGTTATATTTAACCTTTCAATGTAAAGTTCATTTATTTGATTTTTCGTAAACATAAAACATTCTCTGAAGCCATTAATCTTATTCCTTTGCTTCACCAAACATTTTCTCAGCGCATTTATTCATACTCTCTGGCAACTTTCAAACATTTTTGCAGCACTTACCCTTACCAAGGAATTTGTATACATTTTTGCTCTAAGTCTTTCCTCAACTAACTTAATTCTTCATAACTCTCTTAACCTTTACGACTATTGGAGTGATCAAAGTAATACCATCATCTGTCTAACTTAAAAAATTAAAATACTTTTTATATTTTCAGCCTAAACTGATAAAAATATAACTGAAATTCTCATATTTAAAATAACTTAATACTAGGCATGACCAAAGACCTGCCATAGTCTTATTATCATGTAACTTAGAGAACTTTGTTATGTATTTTATCTTACGTTCTTATTCATATACCTTAGATCTCTATTTTCAAATTAAATTTGTCACAAATTATAGAACCTTTGTATATAATTTTACCAATTCCTTAACTATTGCACTTAGAAAACTTCATAACTCACATAACTCTTTTTTCACTTCGGCATGATCAAAGAGACATGACCGCAGTCTTTTTAATATGTATTTCTGTAGAACTTACAAATTTACTCTAAATTATTATTCATTTATCTTAAATCTCTATATTTAAACTAAAAATTATCACTAAGGTGTGACCAAAGATATGCCGTAATCTCACCATCAAACAATAATTTATAGAATCTTTATATATATTTTAAAATATTCCCAAATCTATGAACTTTTAAACTCAACACCAATCTAACTTTTATCACTAAAGCATGAACAAATTCACGCCATTTTCTCTTTATCATTTGACATGTTAAAATTTTACATACATATTTTTATCCTACGTTCATCAACAAATTCCTAAATTCGACAAAACTCACCTGAGTTTTAGTACAAAAGCATGATCAAATACATGATGACATCTCTCTGACACATAGTTTGTAGATCTTTGCGTACATTTACTTGATTTGCTTTTCAATATATACCTTAATTCAAGGAATGAGTTGGATCCCATATATCCAGCAGGATATTCTCTTTTTACTTGCACTAATAACCTTATTCATTTCCATTATACATTCATTCAATTCCTTTACATACATTCAAGTGACTGTCTTCTGTTATTAAACATTTGCATATGTGAGCCGTCTGATTGGTCAAGAGGATGATGGAATCATGTGATTGGTCAAAAGGATGATGACGTCACAATAATATATGAGAGTATATCTTATCAGCAGCCTATGAAAATATATATATAAAATCAGGCGAATATGTAAATATGGAAAACTATATGGAAAGTAAAAGTTATTTAGTTAGGATGTGTTTTCATATCAAAAACTTAACAACCATCAGTGAAGTACCTTAAAACATAAATTAGTTAATTTAATATATTAATTTCATATTTTTTTTAACACAGAACCTAGATAAAATATTGTTTTTCAACAACAGAATCCTAACTTCATTTAACCTTCACCTAATAAATACATGTAAATATTTCACAATCTAACTTGGGAAAGCATTTCCATTATTAATACAAAAACAACTATCAAAACTGCAAATAGTGTTACACTCATCACCCGAGTCAACACAAAAAAACTTACATAAGCATTTTAATATATTAAGTTTGCAAAATCTTACTTAAATATCATGAAAATAGGTAACAGAACCATTAAATTGTTGCCTATGCGTATTTTATTTGAGGAATTTTCTTTACACAAGCTCAAAAGCCCAACCTAACCTGACACTAAATCTTATAGAATTTGATGCAACCAATATAAGCTAAATACATAGGATTATATAAGACTATATTATATTTAATTAGGATAGGAAATTAAGATTGATTAGAGTACAGTTATTAGATTAGTTATTTAGTTTTAATTTTGGACTCGATATTATATTTCACATTAGGTGTATTTATTTCGTTATTGGGATAGGTAATTTATTTCTTTTATCTTACATAATTTTTTCTTTCTCTTTAAATTAAGAGTTAACTTCAGGTAAGGTTGGTTTTTTAAATTTTTGTAAAAAAATCTCTCAAATAAAATATGCAAAGGCTACTTACTTGATCTTTCTGTTACCTGTTTTAATAATATTTAAATTTTTTGTAACATTAGTGCACTGAAGTGTTTCAGGTTAGCCTTTTGTATAGGGTTAGGCGTTGAGTGAAAGATTATTTAAAATCTTGATAGCTGTTCTTGTATTACGCAGGTAGGAGATTATCATTATGGATCTGATTTTCCATGTTAGGAGGTAAATTAAAGTTAGAATTAGGTTGTTGAAAGACATTATATTATCTTGACTGAGTGTTAATGATATAAAATTAGTATACTAAATTAAACAACTTGTGTTAAAAGAACTGTTGGTGACTTTAATTGTATGTTATGCATAAATACAGTTTTACTCTCCGTATAGTTTTCCTTATTTGTATATTTACCTGTTGATGTTATATGTATTGATAGGCTTCTGATAAGATCTACTCTCATAAGCGCCATTTCTTCTTAACTCGTCACATGCACCATTATCCTCTCGACCAATCAGATGACTCACAAATGTGAATAATTATTACAGAAGATAGTCACTTGAATGTGTGTAAATAAATTTAGGAAATGCCGAAGCTTATTAGTGAAAGAAAATCCATTGACATTTACATGTAACTTTTGTTTTGTTTATTAGAACAGAAAAATGTTATTTCATATTAATATTTCTAGACTTGAATATATCTTCTCTGTATATATTACTGCGTAAGAGTAGTTATTTGAATAAACAATTACTGTTATGAAAAATAATGTAGTAGGTTATGTAATTATGTTAATTTATCTTAATTATATAATCTTCTTACACATCCTTATGCGTTGCGTATAACAAAGTATTGACTATATTTATAAAAAAACAAGTCTAAGTTTCCAGAGAATTTTATATATGAGCACTGGGAAATAGTTAGAATACGTACGAATATTAGAAATATGTATATGTTAATTAGATTTCAGATAGAAAATATTAACTTATTACATGTGTTAAGATAATGAAGAATGAAAAAGTTATGAAGTATGCACTGTGATGCTCACACCACTGCTCAATGTTAACGATACGTTTTGTATGTAGCAGCTCGTTACCTTACAAAATAAATGTCAGAGAGGTTTATTCTTGAATGTGATCATGCAAAAGCATTGAAAGTTTGAAAGTGCATGATGTATTAAGAAATTTACTGAAGACCAAGGGAAATAATTTTATGCAAAGTTCTACAAACTATGTGTCAGAGAAATGTCGTTTAAATATCCAGAGTATTTTATATATGAGGGCTGGGAAATAGTTAGAATACGTACTAATAATAGAAATATGTACATGTAAATTAGATTTTAGATAGAAACTATTAACTTATTACATGTATTAAGGTATAGAATGATGAAAAGTTATGAAGTATACACTGTGAAGCCCAATCCAATGTTCAATATTAATGATAAGTTTTGTATGTAGCAGCTCGTTACTTTACAAAATAAGTGTGAGAGGTTTATTCTTGAATTTGACCATGCAAAGCATTGAAAGTTAGAAACTGTAAGAGGTATTAATAAAGTTACTGAAGACCAAGGGAAGTAATTGAATGAATAATAGAAATGAATAAAGTTATTAGTGCAAGTAATAAAAAATCCTGCTGGATATATGGTATCCGACTCATTCCTTGAAGTAAGGTATATATTGAAAAGCAAGGGGACCCTTCATTGGAGTTCCTCTTTTGATGGGAAGGGGTACTTTATTTTTTCCATTTTTATAGTAGAATCTATGCCGATTCCAAATCTGTAATCAGTTTTTAAAATTCCAAGCGGTTTGAGAAAAAGACTTTTAAAGTAACCCTTGTTGTGACTTGAAAAAAAGATCTATATATAAAATTTTTTTCCATAGTTCGTAATTTTTTCTAATTCCTTATGTAAATTTTCTCCTGATTAAAATAATAATAATTGAAAAAAAATGTAGATCTTTTAGTGAATATAAATAACAATTCTGTTAAGAGATAATAGGTTACTTAGTTGAATCAAGGTTTTGCGGAACCTTGAGCCATTGGTCATAAACAAAATTTTTTCAAGCAAACTATATAGTGAAATTTAGTGAAAAAAGTCATTAAAAATACAGGGGGGGATTCAACCCCGTAGTTTAAATTGAATCAAAAAAAATTTTCGTTACTTTTATATTCACTTTTTGCCCTACGTTTATCAATATATTTTTTAATCCTTCAAACCTCACCTACTTTTAGCACAAAGGTATGATAAAGACATGATGACATCTCTTTGACACATAGTTTGTACTTTGCCAAAAAATTTTTTTGATTCAATCGACTCCAAAAACGAATGTTTTAAAGAGTAATCCTTCCTTCATCTGTCGTGAAACGATGGGTAACTTCTAAGGTTTTGTTTTTTTTAATACGGGGTTGAATCCCCCCTGTATTTTAATGACTTTTTCACTAAATCCAGATAAAACACAATTTTAATTTTAAATTTTTTTTTTTGCGAAAAATTTGGAAACATATGTAGCTTTCAAAAGAATGCTCAATGAAGCTGATACGGTGTGGTTTAGGTAGTTTGGTATGAGCGTAAACTCGTTTGAAATCTTGAAAAAATTTTGTTTCAAAAATAGTGACCAATGGCTCATTGTTTTTAAAGGTTCCGCACTTCAAACTTATTCATACCTGAATAGTAACCTGATTATCTTCCTCACACTGTATCTCGTTTTACCCAGAAATTTGAAAAACTCTAAGTCTTCGTTTATTTTTGGCAAATTTTTTTCTGAAAAAAAGTGAGATTCGGAGAAATTCGCCAAAAACAATATTTATAAGTACGTTCCTTGTTTGATTGGTAAATCTCAGTAACCATTTGGAATTATAAAAACTAATTACATATTTGGAAATATTTTCTATAAAAATACCAATTTTTTTTAAAAAATTAAAAAAAAAATTCTTTTTTTGGAGTTGCCATATATCACCAATTTAAGGTCATTCGACAAGTGTCACTTAAAATCTTTTCTCAGGATTCGCTTGGAATTAGGGAAAACTAATTACATTTTTGGAATCAGCATATATTTTACTATAAAATCGCTGAAAAAATAAATAAATATTCCCCAAATAGGGGTCTTTCTATTGTGGGGTCCCTCTGAGATTTTTGAGTAGTCATATCTCAGTAACCATTTGGATTAAGAAAACTATTGTATATTTGGAAAAATTTTCTATAAGAATAAGAAAAATTACAGAACTATGGAAAAAAAATTTTTATATATAGGATCTTTTTTCAAGGTCATTCTACAAGGGGTACAAGGGTTACTTTAAAAGTCTTTTTCAGGAACCGCTTGGAGAAAACTGATTACAGTTTGGAATCGGCATAGATTCTACTATAAAACAGATGAAAAAAAGTACCCCTTCCCCATCAAAAAGAGGAACCTCCAATGACAGGGTCCCCTATTAAAAGATAATGGCGTGAATTTGTTCATGCTTTAGTGATAAAAGTTAGATTGAGTTTAAAGGTACACTGGTTAGGGAATATTAAAATGCAAAAAAAAAAAAAATGCACTTTTGTGTAATGGTGACATTAAGGCATGTCTTTAATCAAACCTTAGTGATAATTTTACTTTGAATAGAAATTTAAGATATATGAATAAGAATATTTAGGATAAATTTGTATGTAAGTTCTCCAAAAATATGTTAAAAAGACAGTAGTATGTCTTTGATCATGTAAAAGTGATAAAACTTAGATATAGTTATAGAATTATTAGTGTGCATTGGTTAGGGATTAGGTAAAAATATATGTAAATATTTTATAATCTGTGGGTGATGGTGAGATTACGGCATCTTTGATCTTATTTTAGTAATAAATTAATTTAAATATAGAAATTTAAGACATATAAATAAGAACTTGGGAGGGTATAATATATACCAAAGTTCTATAAGTTATATGATAATATGTTTATGGCATGTCTTTGATCATACCTTAGTATTAAATGTTAGGTTACGAAAATTTAAGTTATACTTTTATAAATTCAAGTTAACATTAAGATATTGCGAAATAGTTACCTCAGTCTGTGAAATCCTTGATGTTACTATCAGGCAACGAAAGCTTGTATAGTAAATAATAAAATATTCTTTGAAACAAATACAAAATATTTTTGCAAATTTCTAGTTTATTAACTCATTCCTATTTTATTTATTAAAATTTTAGTAGAACTAGCACTTTTTGTATTTTATTTTTATTGAATTTTCTATTCTAATCACTGCACATGTATTTTTATCCTATTTTAATAAATATTTTATTCGCGTTTTCTCCTTCGAACTAAATAAGAAACATTTTTTGTTTTCCTTTGCTCTAAATTCTTTTAAGTAATGCACTAAAGCACTCGTACACATATATTGTCATACATGTGTATATAAACATAAACACAGAAGCGTACGAAAATACAAATACAAGCAAGAGTGCAAACAAATATACATATACACAATCATAAAAACACTCACATGGACACACATTCAAATACATATGCATACATAAATGCTCATAAGCAAGCAAACATATAAACACACACACTTAAATAAATATACTACACAAACGCATAATAATCATCAGACACCATAATAGCATACGTACCAATTTCTCAGTCCGAAAGTGGAGTCTAGTTATTTTCGCTGCGGTTGCAAAGAAATTCTGCAAATCTGCTAAGTTACGCTCTTTTGAGGGACAAATTTGCTAAGCAACGCTCTTTCGAGAGGATAATGTTGCCAGGCTAAGCTCTTTCGTGGCCAATGTTGGAATGTTGCAATGCAATGTTGCAACGTTGCAAAGCGGCACTCTTTCCTGACACCTTTTTGAGGGTCAAGTGACCCCTTTTTGAGCTGGTAGGGCCTTCACTTTTGAATTTAGGAGACATTGAATCTTCTCTTCTGAATACCCGGAGGTTTTCAGGGCCAATCACCTAGTCACTCAGCGGTGACGTCATTATTTCTCAATGTACGACAAGCTGTTTATTGCCCATACTTATTTATTCAAGCGATTTTTATCTCAGTTGTCTTGGATTTCTAAAACGTGGATTTCATCTCAGTAGATTTTCTCCCATATATTGTTTACTCCGGTTTTTCGTTAAAAAAAATCAAATTACAAATTTTGAATATTATGCAAAATATTAATTTGAATATAGGGAATTAAGATATATAGATAATGTTAAATTACTAGACTTAGAGATTTTTCTTATATGAGAATAAAATAATCTTTTAAATCATGTACAGTCGTCAACAGAAGTTCGTTCCTAT
>SEYY01023232.1:17500-25000 GCA_009176605.1 Armadillidium nasatum
TTATTTTCTTAAAGTAAAACATTAAACCAGTCAAAACGTATGGAACACATTTAAGCCTACATTCACGCACACACACGCACATGCACACGCACATACATACACATTTAAGCAAAAATATGTATTCGTAAAGTTTCAATTCGAATATCTATTTTTTCAGTTTCATTCAGGTTTATCATGTTTACTTTTCTACATTTTAATATTTCATTTAAATTTTTTATTGCATTTTTTTATTATTTTATAAGTTTTTAAGTTTTTAACTTTTTTTTTTTTTTTTTTTTTTTTTTTTTTTTAAGTTCCTATAATTTTTTATTGTTTTTCATTTTTTAATTGTAAGTACTTAAATTTTTTAATGTTTTTATTTTTATTTTGTAAATTCTTAAATTTTTTATTTACTGCAAATTTATAAATGCTTAAAATTAATAAATTAAAATAATATTAATATATATATATATATATATATATATATATATATATATATATATATATATATATATATATATATATATATATATATATATATATATATATATATATATATATATATATATATATATATATATATATATATATATATATAGTATATATATATATATATATATATATATATATATATAATATATATATATATATAATAATATAATAATAATATAATAATAAATAGTTACAGTACCTACAATAAAAATGAAAGATAGTACACCATCACTTGTGTGTGTATAAATTTCCACCAGTTTTCAAAAAGCTCTAGAGAAAAATAGTATCACAATTCCTGGAGAAGTAAAATATGTACACGTGTTGTCTTGTCTAATTTCATTCTATCAATTTAAACATTTTATAAATTTGCATTAAATATCACTGTCTTGTCTAATTTCATTCTATCAATTTAAACATTTTATAAATTTGCATTAAATATCACTAGAAACTCGCGCAGTAAAATAAGCAAAAAAAATATTTATTAGAAAACATAAATAAAATAAAAAAAAAATATTAAATATAATTGACAAGAGGTAGCAGAAAGAAAGAGGAGCAAAGTGGTGGCTTTATAATAATAATAATAATAATAATAATAATAATAATAATAATATATAATAATTATTATTATTATTATTATAAGTATTTCGAAATTTTAATTATAAAGATAGCATAACCTTTTAAAAAATATTTAGCGATTAAAAAAAAAAAAAACTTTGACAGTATAACCATTCGTTTTTATATCTTACAATCGGAGGTTACGGAACTAGTACCTGCTCCGAGATCTGGAGCTCTCCGGAGCTCATGGAAACTCCTGCTACAGGCTCCAGGTTTCGGATAATTTTCTCATCTTTATTTCCGGCTCCTCGAAGCTAAAATTAAAATATGGCTGCTCCGTTCTACCTTTGATTCCCGGAAGCAGCTCCACGGCTCCGAAGCTGATCCAACCCTTATATATATATATATATATATATATATATATATATATATATATATATATATATATATATATATATATATATATATATATATATATATATATATATATATATATATATATATATATATATATATATATATATATATATATATATATATATATATATATATATATATATATATATATATATATATATATATATATATATATATATATATATATATATATATATATATATATATATATATATATATATATATATATATATATATATATATATATATATATATATATATATATATATATATATATATATATATATATATATATATATATATATATATATATATATATATATATATATATATATATATATATATATATATATCCGTAAGACATCATTCTTTGATGCTCAAATGTTTAGTCGCTCGTTATATTTATATATTGAAATTAAAAAATATCGTTTAATGTTTTCAGGTTTTGCTCGAGTTTAAAGTTTTGAAATAAATTTAAAATGGAAATGGAGAAGAAAAGATCCCTCATCTTCTTTGTTAATGGAAACAAGGTATATATATATATATATATATATATATATATATATATATATATATATATATATATATATATATATATATATATATATATATATATATATATATATATATATATATATATATATATATATATATATATATATATATATATATATATATATATATATATATATATATATATATATATATATATATATATATATATATATATATATATATATATATATATATATATATATATATATATATATATATATATATATATATATATATATATATATATATATATATATATATATATATATATATATATATATATATATATATATATATATATATATATATATATATATATATATATATATATATATATATATATATATATATATATATATATATATATATATATATATATATATATATATAGCGAAAGGCATGCACTGGCACTTACGATGTCACTTCAGGTTCCTAAACTCTTCCTGAGCATATTTTGAGTGAGGGGAAATGAAAAGAAATAGCACACCACGCTCTTTCAAAATGTATTTTTAATTCGATTAACCCGGATAATTTGATAATTGATCTTGATATTCCGTTGATTATGCCCCGCCCATTTTTTCCACAGCACATGCTCCCAGGCACATACCACCCCTTATTTGGCACTAATGGCATGCCAGTGCGAGAGCCAGAACCTAACTTATGCTCTTTCCTGAGTGCCATTTCTAGCTTTTTCTAACAACAAGCAATTTCTATCATTTTCTAGCAACTTCTAGAACATTGGCACCCTTGCTTAGACCACTCTCACTTTTTATTGGGGAGTGTCCAGTATCTGCGACATCTGCACTGAGGATAAGGCTCTATTGCAAGACCCTCTTTGCATCTTTGCAATGTTGCAAAGTACCCTCAGTGATGACGCCAGACACACATGTCACCAAGATTGCATTCATCTGCCATCTTGGGTTTTTTTCCATTTGGTTTTCATCTTCGGAGATTTTCTCTTGACTGAGGGGTTTCCACCATCTTGAATCTTTATCCACGAAATTTCCTCGCCATTTTTCTCGACTGTAGCCCCATCTTCTGAGTGGAAAATCCAACTTCCTCCAATATTCCCAAACCAGCATACGCACCCTTAAAACTTTGGTGTGACCAGCATTCGAAATCTCACCATCTAATTTGAAAACCATACGTTACCACCCACCAAACTGGATCATATCTTAAAAAGTACAAATTGTTCTGTTTTACACAACCTTTTTTTTTTTTCTTTTGACTTTGAAACCGATATTGCTTACATAAAATTTATATAATCACAGTTATCACGTAACAACTTTACATAACAATGATGTAATCGTTGTTATTGCGTAATATTTTTCATAAGATACATTCATTGATTATATAATCAAGCTTACGTCATCATCCATTGTTACATAACAATCACTGGTATCACGTAATAACTTTTCATAATAATTATGTAATCGCTGTTATTACGTAATATTTTACATAACGCAAATTAATTGATTATATAATCACCCTTAGATCATCATCCGTTGTTACATAATAATTATGTTTTAACTGTCCTCATATAACCCTCCAACTAAGGGTCTCCCACTTTTTGGGGTTAAAAATTTCCCCAATTTTTTATTATTATTATTTTCGTCAGTTTTTTTAAGTAAAAAATCTATGCGATTCCAAATCTGTAATTAGTTATTCAAAATTACAAGCAGTTTTTTAGAAAAAGACTTTTAAAGTGACTCATATGGTTGAAACTCCTTTCTAAACCAGATCCGTGAGTGGTAAAAAAATTGTTTTTTTTTTTTAAGTGCTTTAAATTTTACATTTTATTAGAAAAAAAATTCTCCTGATTACAAATATGTAATTAGATTTCCATAATCCCTAATGGTTACTGAGATATGACCACTCAAATTGTGGCATGAGCCCCAAATTTATTTTAAAATTGGTAATGCCAACTTTATGGGGGTAAAAATTTCTTCCATCTGTTTTTTTAAAGTATATTTTAGTAAAAGCTATGTTGATTCCAAATCTCTAATTAGTTTTTCTTAAAATTCCAAGTGGTTCTTGAAAAAAAAACTTTTCGTGTGACATTTGTCGAATGACTTTGAATCTGGCAGCATATTGTACATGTAATTTGATTTCCATAATTCCAAATGGTTACTGAAATATAACAACTCAAAAAAAAATCTCAAATGGGGACGCTACAACTGACCAACCTAAACTTTTAAAGGTGAAAAAAAAAAAAATTCGAATTCTGTTTTTTCAGCAGTTTTTTTTTTTGGAAATTCTTTACTGATTCCAAATCTGTAATTAGTTTTTATAATTACAAGTGGTTCCTGAGAAAAAGACTTTTTCATATGACACCTATCGAATGACCTTGAATGTGGGAGATAAATGGCAACTACAATTTTTTTTTAAATTTGTAAAAGAAATTTGGTATGTCTTAATAGAAAATATTCTCCTGATTCCATATATGTAATTAGTTTTTCAAAATTCCAAATGGTTACTGAGATATGACCACTCAAACATGGAATGTACTTTATAAATGACATTAGGAGTTATATGTTTATGTGATTTTCTCGAAAAAGCACTTTTCAGAGAAAAAAATTTCCCCCAGAAAACGAAACCATAGATGTTTTCAAACTTTATTTTATTAAATTAGAGACAGTTGGAGGAAGATATTCACGAAGTTTGATCCAGGAAATATATACGGTTCCTATAGAACAATTCACTTGAATAGCAAAATTTGGAAATAAATAGAATTTCAAAACTTCAAATGACTTACTCTATTTTCAAACTGCCTTTACCACCATATATCAGCTTTATCTAATATTCTTTTGACTGCTACATATGTTTCTAATTCTTTAGCAAAAAAAATAAAAAAAAATAAAAAAAAATAAAATAAAATATGTATTTTATAAAGGATTTAGTAAAAGTCAGCAGAGGAAGAGGGAGTATTCAAACCCCTTTAAAATTAACAAATCATAGAACCTTCTCATATAAGAAATTTAGATTTAGGAAGGTTAACCCTTTAAAAAAATTCTTTTCCCACGTCCAGAAAAAAAAATTTTTTCTTACTGAAGGGTCCCCTTATGATATCGTTGCCATCATTACGTAATAACTTTACAATATGATTAAATAATCGTTGACATTACGTCATATTTACATAACAACTATTAATCGCACTTATTACCTAATATTTTTCATATCATACATTCATTTATCGTATTAGTATGGCGTCATCATATACTTTTTGGGATATTGAATCTGATATTACTTTATTGATAATTATATAATTATACTTGCCTCTTCGATTATATCTAATGAGTTATTATATAATAATCATATAATCACTGAAAAAAATATAATAATTTATATAACTACAGTCTCCAAATACTTACCTTTATGGTATTATTATTATTATTATTATTATTATTATTATTATTATTATTATTATTATTATTATTATTATTATTATTATTATTATTATTATTATTATTATTATTATTATTATTATTATTATTATTATTATTATTATTATTATTATTATTATTATATTATTTATAGTAGTAGTAGTAGTAGTAGTAGTAGTAGTAGCAGTATATCGTCATATTTTTCCTCATGTTTTCATCAACAATATATAGGAATCCGAATGAGACATATCATTCTACCGGAGCCGTATCAGAGGTAGGTTTCACTTAGGGTACTGATCCGGCATGTTATTACACATACTCATGATGAATAAGGATTTAGAAACATTGTATTTTTAGAGATATTTTTCTGAATATTAGCAGATAACCTGACTTATACTAGACTTATTTTAGTGAAATCTGACAACACTTGTATTTGCTAATACCTAACTTTATCATAGTTTCAAATATGAATGTAAATATTTCGATATGATGACGTTATACTCTTTCTTTGAACGCCTTTCTTTCATGTCCTGACATGAATTACAATTTGTGGAACTATTTATTTCCTAAACTAAATGATGTTATTTGATTTATTAACTTTTCCTACATTTAACATGCTTCTAAAATATTTTTATATTTGATGAAAGGAAGTACAATAGAAACACGTTTCTATGACGTTATAACCACATGATTTCAGCCATCTTGAATTTGACTACGTGGTTTTCGTCATCTTGAATTTCCAGACAAGATTTTCATTTTCATACATTTTCTCTTTCACCCAACCAATATTCAATTCCTGATATTTCCTGTTTATGACTCATTACGTTTACATACTGTTATTTATTTTAACTTACTATACCTAAATGACTTAATTAAGGCAACATTGTGTCTATGACGTCATAATAACGCGGTCGATGTTTGTATCGAATCCCATCAATTCCTGATATTTCATGTTTATGACTCGTTTCATTTACCGTATAACATTACCAAGTCTTTACAGTATCTAAACTAATTGTATAGTTTCCGCAACATATAACTGCATTACATAAGATTATTTTATCATTACTAATATTATTTAATATATGCAAAGACATTAATTAGTACTTAGTATTATACACATAATTTTCATTTTCTGGTACTACTTCTTTAACGAATGCACGATGCCACATCCCGCTTTCTTCAAACTATTATTTTAAACTTCCATATTATATTTTCTGTTTCTTTTCAGTCGATGACTTTTAAAAATTATTTTAAAACGTATTTCATATTAAATTTTCTATATTTCTTTCAAGCTGTAAGTTTAAAAATTTAATTTCGTCCTCATTAATGATAAATTATTTAGCATTTCTTAAAACTGTAAAAAGGAAAAAATTGTAAAAAAGTTTATTTACTAAAAATTTATCGTTATTTAAGGGCTAAAACACTGAATTATGTAAAGCGAATACGGACTCTTCAACTCCTCATAAACATGCACACATACACAAGCAGGTACATGTATAGTCATGTAAACAAGCATACAAACATACATATAAACAATCTCATAGGAGTTTATTTACTCTCATGTGTGCACAATCATCAACAAACACACAGACTCACATTAATACACATACCTACAATCAAACATACTCACGCATAAACATATTTACAATCATATAAATTCATATGTAAACGTATATACCCGCATGTACGAGGCAGGGCTTAAAGGACAAAATATGCTCAGGGAAGAGCGTGGGAACCATAAGTGACACCAGAAATGCTAGTGTCTGTCCTTCGATCTCGGTATGAATACTGCATGTATATATATATATATATATATATATATATATATATATATATATATATATATATATATATATATATATATATATATATATATATATATATATATATATATATATATATATATATATATATATATATATATATATATATATATATATATATATATATATATATATATATATATATATATATATATATATATATATATATATATATATATATATATATATATATATATATATATGGTTATTGAGAACAATGCTGATCCTATGATGACACTTCTGACGTACTTAAGAGAGAGATGTATCCTTTTTAATGCTTACTGTAGAGTAAGTCT
>SEYY01023232.1:30000-75000 GCA_009176605.1 Armadillidium nasatum
TTCTCCTATCACTCTCACTAATTTTCATTTAGCTCGGAATCGTTGCAGGGATGTTCTTCGACGGACTAAGCGTACTTTCACAAAAAGGAAGTGCGCTGACTCCATGGCTCTCCTACTGATAAAAATTTCTGGCCTTTTGTCAAAAATATCTCTAATAACTTCTGTAAATCTTCCTTTCCTCCTCTTATTCGCTCTGATGGTTCTGTAGCTAATGCTCCCTCTGAAAAGGCTAATCTCTTCGGCCTCCTTTTTTCATTTAATTCCACCCTGCTCGATTCTGGCATCCCTCCTCCTACTCCTTCTCCTCACAGGTATCCCATGTCTCTACCTGTAATTACTCATGATCGGGTGCATGGGATCCTGAAATCTATGAACGTCAGGAAGGCCAGTGGCCTTTATGGAATTTCTCCTCGTGTTCTGAGGGAGTGTGCTTCCGAATTAGCACCTTGTCCTCGTTCAGCTCTACTCTCTATGCCTTAATACTAATACTTTTCCTAATGCTGGAAGAATGCTTTTGTTCTAGCCGATCCCGAAAAAATGTAGCCGCTCTGACGCTTCTAACTATCAACCTATAGCTCTCACTTGTGTTCTGTCTAAAATTTTTGAAACTCTCCTCAACTCTCATTTCTTGGATCATTGGTGTCTCATTCTCTTCTCTCTGATCATCAGTATGGCTTTCGACGCTCAAGGTCAACTGGTGATATACTCTCCTATCTTACTGATCTATGGTCTTCTGCCCTTAGGGATTTCGGTGAGTCTTGTGTGGTGGCGCTTGACATATCCAAGGCTTTTGACCGGGTATGGCATGCGTCGGTTCTCTCCAAGTTCCCTTCCTTTGAGTTTCCTTCTTGACTTTCGGCACTTGTAGATGGAGCGACCTCTTCTTTTTTCTGTCAACTGTGGTGTTCCCCAGGGCTCTGTTCTATCTTCAACTTTACTCTTACTTTTCATTAACGATCTTTTCAACTGCATTTCTAACTCGGTTCACTTTTTTGCTGATGACTCAACTCTACCTTCTTCTACTCATTTCAAATCTGCTCCCTCTTTTGCTTCTACAGTGGTTTCTCGTCTTCAACTTTCCGATTCTATTCTTGCCGATCTTGATGGGAACTCCCGGTAGAGTCATATCAACCTTGTGAAATTTAACTCTTTAAAAACTCAACTTCTTCTCATCTCCCTCTCAAAAACACCTCCTAACTTTCCTATCCTCTTCGACGGCTCTCCCGTCTCACCTGAAAATAACATTAACATTCTTGGTCTAAACATACACAATAAACTATCTTGGAAACCTTATCACAATGGTTGCTAAAGTGGCCTCTAAGAAGATGAGAATTCTTTTCAGATTGCGAAAAATTTTTTCTTCTGAGCAGTTACTCCAAATATATAATTGTCTTATCCGCCTTTGTATGGAGTACTGTTCAAATATCTGGGGTAGGGGGCTCAGGCTCCTCCTCTCTTCTGGATAGGGTTGAGTCTAAAGCTAAAAGATTAATAAACTGTCCCATACTTTCAAACTCTCTTGACCCCCTATCACTGCGACGTGACGTTGGCCCACTATCTCTTTTCTATAGGTACTACAATGATAGGTTCTCGAGGGAACTGATCTCTCGCATTCCTCCACCGTTGCGTTGTCCTCGCGCACAAAGGGGATGTGTGGAAACCCCAGGCTAGCTCGTTGTGGTGCCAACTTCTTTCCAGCCACCTCTGTTCTGTGGAACTCTTTACCATCATCTATTTTTCCTCTTTCATTTAATCTTCCACTCTTCAAGGCTTCCGTCTGTGCCCACCTGAGGGATGTGCGTTTGGCGTGTGTTTGAGTGAGTTTTCTTCCTCTGTGTGTGCCCCCTCCTAGAAAAGGGCTATGCCCGTGAGTAGTAGCGTTCTCTAAATATATATATATATATATATATATATATATATATATATATATATATATATATATATATATATATATATATATATATATATATATATATATATATATATATATATATATATATATATATATATATATATATATATATATGCATAGCATTCGCATATCATCAAAATTAACATTGCATCCGCATCCCATTTATCAAAATTCAACATCCGCATCCCCACTTTTCGAAAATTCAACATCCGCATCCGCACTTTAAAAAATTCAACATCCGCATCCGCATATCCACACTATAAAATTCGAATCCGCATATATCCGCAAATTACAAAATTTACATCCGATCCATCACTAATATATATATTATATATATATATATATATATATATATATATATATATATATATATATATATATATATATATATATATATATATATATATATATATATATATATATATGACGGAACAGATGATTATCGCAGGATACAGCAACTGCGATGCGGTGCGCACTAGAGTCAGCACCAAGCACCGCACCAAGCAGCGCACCCGGTGCGTCGGCCATCTTATATATATATTATATATATATATATATATATATATATATATATATATATATATATATATATATATATATATATATATATATATATATATATATATATATATATATATATATATAAGCTGGGTTGAATTTTTGTGGGATAACCAAACATGGTCAAATTGGTGCTCCTTGGCTTCCCTGTAGTGGGACAAAAAATCATTTTGCATTTACTCAATGTTTAGGGGGCCCAACTTTAATTTTTTTAAGGGCCGGCACCAATTTTTGGGTATTTCGGCTATTTTTGCTTGGGGCTGATATATTTTGATATATTTTTTTTTCTACTCATCTTATCAACATCAAATTTTCAAGGCTTATATAGTTTGGCAAGATGCATCTTTTTTACTTAGATAATTTTTTTGTATACTCTAAAGAAAATTTTTAAAAAATTTCCCAAAATTTTTTTGTTTTTAAATTTGGTTCAAGAAAAAATCCAAAACTAATAAAAAATACAAAGAAGTTATCTAAGTAAGAAATATGCATCTCCCCCGACTACATAAGCTCTGAAAATTTCACTCACTTCGCTTGAATAGAAAAAAAAATTACCGCAATTTTTCATTTTAAAATTAAAAAAAAATGGGTTTGGAAATTTGACAACGCTGAGCACAAAACTTAAAATATCAAAATTCCGTGTCTAAAACTTTTAGATAATAGTCCAATCTTTGTATATTTCAAGTTCTTAAGTTATGAATTTTATATGCTTTGTTCTTCAAAATTTGGTTTTAATACTAATTGAGAGCTATTTTTGTCTCATTTCAGATCCAGACTATTCGACGTTTGAGATAAGTCCTGTGGGTGCAGTGTTTATTACTATTATTGCAAGACGTATCATGGCATGTGCAACAAGGCATAAAGACAGGCATGCAATATTCGGTTATCCACAACCACTTGTCGAAAATCAGCTACCACTGGCTGAGGATGTTTTTAGAGCCTACAAGTTCCATCAAGTAGTCAACAAAGATGCCAGTGTTACTCATCTAGCAAAGTTAGTGGCAACAGAAGTTAAAGGCATATACAATAAAGCAGGCATTCCAACAATAGAATTTGAAAGTGTTATAGTGAAAGTGAAGAGACTAATAGTGAATGTCAATGATTTGATGAAATATTCAAGAAATAAACAATCTTCTCAAAAATATCAAGATAAAATAAAATCATTTTCTTGTCTCTTCGACATTAGCGCGTGCAAGTGTGTTCATAATGGTATAGTTGAACGTAATCAATGTCAATGTCCCAATGAAAAGAAAATCCCTGTATTGGAATGGCAATTTTGGCTTGATCAAAACACTTCAAGACGCATGATAATAGGAAATGTGGACAAGGAAAGAACAGAGAAAAACATGAAACTTCAGGAAAGGAAAAGGAAACGGTTGACATTTGAAAGTAAGATGAGACACAAAGATACGCAAAAATGTGTAAGTTCAGTTGAATTATCAGGCAGTGAGAGTGATGTGCTAGAAGAATCATTTTCCTTAGAATCAGAAGAAATGGAAGAATGTCACCCTCAAAATAGAAACCAGTATCCTGAGTTGTGTAAAGCATTAGAGAGGACAAATGTGAGCAATAGAGATGCATGTCTCATAGTTAATGCTGCCCTCAAGGACCTCGGACTTGTGTCACCAAAAAACGTTGTTGATCCAAGTAAGTTACAACGCCAAAGAAAATACTGGAGAGACAAACAGTCAGAGAAGCATTTGCTGCAACACAGAGGTATGGTCTGCATTGGTTTCGATGGAAAAATAGATGAAACACTTGTCGATACTGGAGGTGTGCGTAGAAAAGTTAGAGAAGAACATTACGTGCTAGTGTCATTTCCAGATGCATGTTACATCGATCACGTTAGTCCTAACTCAGGAAGATCTCCAGATGTATTTAATGAAATTCTGGGTATTATTGAACGAACAAGATCTACAGAGACTTTAAGAGCAGTGATTTGCGATGGAACTCCTGTGAATACGGGTAACAAGAATGGAATAATCACACTGTTGGAGTTACATCTTAAAAGACCACTTCAATGGCTCATATGCATGTTGCATTTTAATGAACTGCCACTCAGGAAGTTATTTAGTGTTGTTGATGGGAAGACAACTGGCCCATCATCACATGAAGGACCTATAACCAAACTGCTCTCATTTGATCCTCAGACCAAACCCATCATTAATTTTCAACCAATTCCAGGCTCTGTAGTTGATGTTCCTGAAACAGTTACGAAAGATCTAAGTTCTGACCAGCTGTATTTACTAAAAATCTGTTTATTAATTCAGCAAGGGGTACAAAATGCAGATCATAATAATATGCGGTATTTGAAAACTGCACAGCCGGGTGCCTTAAGCCATGCAAGGTGGCTAACTAAAGCTAACAGACTGCTTCGATTGTACGTTTCAACAGAATCCGCATCTGATGATCTGAGGCGTTTGGTACGATTCGTACTGAACTTCTATGCCCCCATATGGTTCTATACCCGCTCCCATCCCTTCTGTCAATATGGTGCAAAGAATTTTCACTTAATGGTATCACAATATCAAAAACTTTCTCCTGAGGATCAGAACATCATATCTCCAGTGCTCCTAAACAACTCCTATTTTTGTCATCCAGAAAACTTGTTGCTAGCTGGTGTTGCAGATGAACGGGAAACAATAAGAAGATTTTCATGTCAACAAATTCTTCAAGCAAGAAAGAAAATATCCTCCACCAATGTGCAAGTTCGCTGCTTTGATAAAAGGCAGCTAAACGTCAATCTCAACGCCACTTCCTACATGGAAATGATAGACTGGGGGAGTACTCCTATCACCCCCCCACCTCTTCTTGATGATATTAGTGATGATATTTTGGTTAGTAATCAACAAATTCTCCTACCAAAGTATCCGTGTCATTCGGTCGATGTTGAAAGAAATGTCAAAGATGTTTCCGCTGTTTCTAGTAGGGTCATTGGTCATACTTCTCGACATGGTGCAATACTACAAACCAAACATTCTCGAATCGAAATACCTTCAGTACAGACAAAATCTGATTTTCTATGAGATTTTGTACTATGCAGGTTGTTTAGCATGTAAGAATGTAAGGATATTTAAGCTATACTGTATATCTGGCTATATATATATTTTTGTTTTTAAATAAGAAGATTCAAGGTAAAGTTGGGGTATGAAAACAAATCTTGAAGAACTTACTTTTAACACATTTCAGTTTGTATCTGAAGTGAGCACCAAAATAAAGTTGTTTCAAATCTGCACTACAACTTTTGTATCTTTTCAACCCAGCTTAATATATATATATATATATATATATATATATATATATATATATATATATATATATATATATATATATATATATATATATATATATATATATATATATATATATATATATATATATAGGGTGGATACAGACAAACCCTGGGATCTTATTAATAACAATGCTATTTAATGAACCTAGGTTGGGAAATGCACGGCTAAGGAAATAACACAGATATCCACCGGTGCAGCCATACCTAGTATATGGCAATGGGTGGGTCGAATGTGCAGTAAACTTGTGTATTCCCGATGACCGCTTAATAACAGCCGTAAATTGTGAAGATAGTTTGGCAGAACTGTATAACGATTGGCAACGGTGAATACGGAGGCATCTTCCAAACAATAATAAAACAAGCGAGCATAAGATGTGCGTATTACAGAATACCGGTAATAAATTAGTGACAATGTTAAGTCATCCACAACGTCAACAGACTGACATGTTACTTTCGAATGGATATGAGAACGGGAAAGGTCTTGAGGCAGCAAGATTTTATCGGTTCACGTATCTTAACAGACACAACTCCGTCATGCGACCTTCTTCGTCATCCCACGGATGATGCCTGAAGGGGGAGACCTGATACCTCCCACAGCTGACAGTGATGGTCACGTTTTGTTCGCTTACCTGAGTAGTTGGAAGCCATTCTCCAGGACGTTGCAAGGGATCAACGGGTCATCATTCCATAAGTATTACTTATACTATGGGGTCACCTCAAGATCTCTTGCCCATAGAAATAGTGTATCTCATAGGAGACTGTTAACGTACCACGTGCTTAGAGTATGTATAATTGGCTCAATTCCTTCCTCATCCACCTTAGCTCCTAAGCATATACACACATTTAATAAACAGAATTTTGATTGGTGAAATTAATCACTCTCTAACCAATCAAAAACATTGATATTTTAGGAAGAACAAAAACTTAGGTTGGGGGCTGGTGAGGGAGAGTAGTTTGAAGGTTATACCCTTGTAATATAATATATATATATATATATATATATATATATATATATATATATATATATATATATATATATATATATATATATATATTATAATTTTGATAACCACTATAATAAATAAACCGTGGAATCATTATTTATAATTTTATTAACTGCTAGTGATGTTATAATTTCGAGGAATCGAACCCGGGCCCAAAAGATGGAAGTCCGTTGTGTTGACCACTACTCCTCTGATGGTTCAAAAGGAAACAATCCAGAACTTCTACTGACATATCTCGCCTAGTGAAAAGTCCCTTCAATATTTCGCCGACCACAACTTGGGCGTAGCGCAACATGGACCAGGTTCTATCCTGAATATAAATCGCAGTGCAAATGTTATAATTTTGATAACCACTATAATAAATAAACCGTGGAATCATTATTTATAATTTTATTAACTGCTAGTGATGTTATAATTTCGAGGAATCGAACCCGGGCCCAAAAGATGGAAGTCCGTTGTGTTGTGTTAAATGGTTTTAAAGGCTGGGAACCTTTTCAACTAGGATTTCTTCCCATGTACGATTGCAGGAATGCAAAGTTTCTGCAATCGACACTACCCTGCATCATGCGGGATAAAGTGCATTGCATAAAAAATATATATATATATATATATATATATATATATATATATATATATAATATATATATATATATATATATATATATATATATATATATATATATATATATATATGAGAGAGAGAGAGAGAGAGAGAGAGAGAGAGAGAGAGAGAGAGAGAGAGAGAGAAAAACTGATTCATATTCGACTGTCTCATATGACACCCAATATACTATATATAAATAATGCGTGAAGTAATTAAATGAAGTAATTAAAAAGTCATATATATATATATATATATATATATATATATATATATATATATATATATATATATATATATATATATATATATATATATATATATATATATATATATATATATATATTATATATATATATATATATATATGTTCAAAAATATCATAAGAGAGTATAAAAAAAGAAAATAAATTGAAATTAATATAAATTTAGATATCTTATTTTGCTCTGAGACAAAATTAATCAACATCCAACGATATTTATTTTGTTAAATTATTGAAACTTGCAACACTATTTTACTTTTGAATTCTGGCTTTACTGTAAAAGATGGGTGAGTTATATAAAATTCATTAATTTTAAAATTTCAATAGAAATGTTTTTGTTTTTTTCCAATTTATTATCATTTTTATTTATTTATATATTTTGCAAGCTGTACGAGTAAGACCGTGACCGTGATCTTGACCGTGACCGTGATCTTGACCGTGACCGTGACCGTAACCTTGACGCAACAACCATATTAATCATAAATTTCATTTTAATTAGGAAAAGTTTATTGTACTTAACTTGTTCCAAAGAATTATGTAGTACTGTAGAGGTGATTGAAAAAAGGAACCTAAAAGAATAAAAAGCCTTAGGATTGAAATGTGGAAGATTTCAGCAATCTACCATAAAATCTTTTTTTTTTTTCTTTTTCCAAGATGATTTTTTTTTTTTTTTTTAAATAATGATTTAATCTGACCAATTCACTTACATTTAATATTCTATTCAAAGCTCTAACTTGTCTCTATTTATTTATTTTCTCTATTTTAGAAATTAATGTCTTATTTTTCTTCAAAATTTAAAGGCCGAGAATTCCAAGGCTAAAATAATATAATAAAAATTAAATAACAACACAATTGAACAATAAAATATTTTTAAAAATAATAATAAAATATAGTTTACTTGGTTTCTCTAAAATTTAAAATTTAAATACAATGAATTGGTTCTATCAGTTGTGTTTTCGTCATATTTATATATTTATAAAAAAAAAATTTAAAATAACTTGTACTTTTTAAAAAATTATAATTTAAATAACTTAATTAAGTTAGTTAACTAATTATATTTGCTTATTAAATATTGCATATGCGAATAAGCTTACTAATAAAAAGACTTGTAGCTTAAAAAAAAAAAAAAAAAAAAATCAAAATAATCAAGATTTTTAAAATTTGATTCATATATAAAATATATTTTATAAAATCTCCAAACTTGGTTGTATTCATTTCAATCGCTACAGTAATAAGATATCGAAGGAAAACTGTATCTCAAATATCATAAATCATCACGCTTTTTATTTGTATACTACATCATAAAAATCGTTTACGCGCACTCACCGTTAATAAATTTAACAAAATTGGGTAACACTATTAAGCAATAAAGCAAGCAGGAATTTGAATACAATGCACACGAAAATAATTTTATAGCGAAGTTAATTCCTGCCGTATGAAAGTCCTGTTTACGTAGACTAGTAAATAAACAAAGATAAAAAAAATGAAGGGGGAATGGAAGCAATAATCAGTTATAATATAGGTCAAATTCATACGCTTTTTAAGTCCTGAATATATATATATATATATATATATATATATATATATATATATATATATATATATATATATATATATATATATATATATATATATATATATATATATATATATATATATATATATATATATATATATATATATATATATATATATATATATATATATATATATATATATATATATATATATATATATATATATATATATATATATATATATATATATATATATATATATATATATATATATATATATATATATATATATATTATAGGGAAAGGGAAGTAGGGCTCCCAGAGCAAAGAGATTACCTCCATTGTGTATATGGGATGTTAAGGGTACTTCCCATCTTATCCTGGTGCCCAGTGGTTCGCACCATTTCGCACTCATTTCCACTTTCTTCTACACGGAGTAGGCTCTCCTTTCAAACACAATAAACACTATTACAGACAGCGCAACTTTTATATATATATATATATATATATATATATATATATATATATATATATATATATATATATATATATATATATATATATATATATATATATATATATATATATATATATATATATATATATATATATATATATATATATATATATATATATATATATATATATATATATATATATATATATATATATATATATATATATATATATATATATATATAAAGCATGTATGGTGTCTTCAACAACTGCCTCGAATAATCCTATAGGGTTAGATTCTACTACCTTATATTGTCTAAATCCTCAGTTTTCAGCCAAATTCCGTTGCTGTGCGTTTGTGCGCAACGATGTTGTTTGTTTTCGTGTCTCTAATTTGGAGTCTTCCTAATTTTCCACCTTGCGGCTTAGGCTCTCTTGCCATTCTACGACTAAATTCATTTGCTCGATTTATTTATCTCTAAATTCTACTGCCTATCATAAGTTCTTCAACTATCTAAACTCCAAAATAGAGCACGTTCCCTCTTCCCCTATATCTGAAATCATCATATTAGGTGATTTCAATGTTCACCACTGCCAATGGCTTTCTTCTAGTTCTCATGATATAGCTGGTGAACATACCTTCCATTTCGCTATCCAAAATGAACTCTAGCAGTTGGTGTAGTTCCCTACTCGTATTATACTTGATCATCTAGACTTTTTTCTAACTTCTAATCCTTCTACTTATACTATTAAACTCTTTCCTACTCTGGGTTCATCCGATCTCCACCTTCTCTCTATATCCTCTTCTATCTCTTCAAGTCTTCCGCAGGAAAAACTCTTTTCTATTGAAAGGAAACTTGTGGGACATTTTGGCGCCGCAAGTGGGTCGGACTTGCGGTTGTACTTCTTTGATTTCCTGTGGAATAATTACTGTTTCTGTGGTAAGGGTACCTCTGAATGTGCAGAACGCATTACCGAGGTGATTCTCTCTGGCATGGAGGCGTACATTCCATATCCTTTCCTTCTACTAAACCTAACAAACCTTGGTTTAACTCTGCTTTTTCTCGTGCTATCCGCCGCAGGGATGCTGCCTTCAGGGATTACCGTCGTCTTCAAACTCCTGAAACTCACGCAACTTATATTTCATCCCGGAATCGGGCAAAATATATCCTTCATAACACCAAAAACTCTTTTCTTCGTAGAAAATGCAATAATCTTTCTGGTTCCTCCTCTTCGCGCTCTTTCTGGCATTTTGAAAAATCTGTTAACTTTAACTTGGCTTCTTCCCCTTTACCTCATATATTATCTTCCAACGGCACAACTGCTGTTTTTCCTTTTCCTAAAGCTGAACTCTTTGCTCAAACTTTTGCCTCTAATTCAACTTTAGACGATTCCGGAGGTATTCCTCATCCTTCATTTTAAGGCAACTCTTTTATGCCTAAAATTATAACTTCTTCTAAGGACGCCATTTCTTCTCTCTCTGAGCTTCATACTAAGAAGGGGTAAGGTCTTGATGGTATTCTTCCTGTGATTCTCAAAACTTGTGCTTCCGAGCTTGCACCTTGCTTTGGTAAACTATTTCGTCATCTGTGTTTCCATTTCAGTCTTCTCTTCTTGCTGGAAATGTGCGCTCATTCAGCCTGTGCCGAAGAAGGGGGATCCTTCAAAACCCTTCAACTACCGTACCATTTCTTTGATCTCTGTTCTTTCTAAAGTTTTTGAACAAGAAGACTTGGAAACATCTTAATTCTTCCAATCCTATCTCTGATCGCCAGTTTGGCTATCTCAAGAAACATTCAATTGGCATTCTTCTTTCCCTTCTTTCTGACTCTTGGTCCGTCGTCGCTCTTGGTCATTTCAATGAATCTTTGCTGTGGCGCTGGACATATCGAAAGCCTTCGAAAGCCACAAAGCTTTGATTTCTAAATTTCCCTCTTAAGGTAACTATCCTTCCCTCTCAGTGATCTTCTTTCTAATTCCATCTCCAGTCGTTCTTTCTACCTCTCCAGTCGTTCCTCATGGTTCTGTTCTATTCTCAACACTTTATCTAATTTTCATTAGTAACCTTCTCTTTATTACTTCATATCCTATCTACTCCTATGCTCCACCTTTCATTACCCCTTTCAGTTTGAAATACGTCTCTCCCAACAGCAGTTAATAGACTCGATGAGGGCAGTCTAAGAGCAAATATCCTCTGAATTTTTACGTATTTCAAATTGGGGCAGAGAAAGCATGGTAGTTTTCAATGCCTGAAAAACTCACTTACTAGATCACTCCACTCGACACAATATTTCTTACAAGCATGATTTGTTCTGCGAAAACAAGCAACTCAAACCTTTATCTGTTCTTAATATTCACGGAGTATCTTTTTCTCTTTACGTTTCTTAGAAAGATCACATTACTTCTCTTTCTAAAAAAGTTTCTGAGAGGTTGGGTATTCTGAGGCACCTTCATAATTTCTTCACGCAACCCAAGTTGCTTGCTCTTTATAGGGGTTCTGTTCGCCCATTTATGCAATATGATTAACACATCTGGAGTCTTCTTGAGAAGGTGGAGTCTATGGCTTTTCGTCTCATCAACTCTCGTACTCTCATTAACCCTCCATAATCTCTTTCTGCCCATCGAATTATTGCGTCACTTTCACCTTTACTATCGCTATTACAACGGCACTGTTCTTCTGAACTGTCTCATAGCATATCTTCTCCACTGAGAAGAGCCCGTACGACACGCTTCTCTATACATTCCCATTCATTCTCTGTCCATTTATCAGACCCCAGACTTAACGACTATGCTCAATCTTACATATACTCTACTGGTAAAGTTTGAAACACACTCTTCGTATCTGTTTTGCTAATTTCCATTGACCTGCACATTTTCAAAAGCCGTGAATCTGGAAGTGTCGGTCTCCAGCGATCATGATAGATTTTTTCAACTCCGGTGAAAATTAAAAGGCCTCCAGCCTTTGCCTTTGCCCACCGGAGTATATATATATATATATATATATATATATATATATATATATATATATATATATATATATATATATATATATATATATATATAATTATACTTTACGCCACTCCAGATGTTTGCTCTCTATAGGACTGTTGTTCGCCCCTGTCTGGAGTATGATTCACACATTTGGGGTGGTTTCACTTATACAGCTCTTCTTGAGAAGGTAGAGTCTTATATATACTCTACTGGTAAAATCTGGAACGCGCTGCCTTTGACTTGCATGCGTATCTAGACATATCGGCCTCCATCGACCAAGATAGGTTTTTTCCCAACTCCTGTGAAATCTGGTAGTTCTCCGGCTTTTGCCCACAGGAAAGGATATAAAATAAAATAAAATAAAAAAAATAAGGAAAACCCTACAAGTCCTACCTAACGCAGATTTCGCAAGTGAACACAGAAGTGGGCTTTAAAATAACTGATATTAAGATCGGTAGGAAACAAGAAGATGGGAGAGAATTCCACAAAACAGAGCAGGCTGGAAAGAAAGGGGCGCCTCAGCTAACAAGCCATGAGTTACCGATGTTCACACAAAATTTATATGTAGGCAATGCACCTCTTGTGCTTTGTCCTCCGAAAAGTGAGAGATATACGAGTGGACAGTTCCCTAGAGCATTTGCCGCTGTAGAGACAAGGCACCAATGTCACGTCGCAAACATAAAGAGTCAAGTGAAATAGAAAGCTCGGAACAAAATATAATTCATTTAGCCTCTGACTCAGTCCTATCCAAAAGACCGGTGAAACTTGAGCCACTATGTAATTGATAAGGAAAATAATTCTCACACTCTAATCAGAACTCCGAGCTTCTTTGAGGCCGACCTAGCAACCCTTGTGATGTGAGGTTTCCCAAGACATTTTTTTGTCTATGTTAAGTTCAAGGATGTTTATACTAGCAACAGGAGAAACGTGATAACCATCGAAAGAAATAAAAAATTAGGAGGTGTCTTTGAGAGGGAGATTTTAAGAAGTTTGTTCTTAAAGATTTGAATTTCACAAGATTGCTCTAACCTCACTGAGAAATTCTATTCAGATCAGCAAGTGTGGAATCTGAAATATGAAGACGAGAGGAAACTCTAGATGCAAAAGAGAGATCAGATTTGAAATAAGTAGAAGAATAGAGGATCGAGTCATCGGTATTTAAATGGATAGAGTTAGATGAGCAGCTTAGAAGATCATTAATGAAAAGCAGGAATAGAGTAGGAAACAATTCAGAACCCTGAGGAACATCACTATTGACAGGAAATGGAGAAGGAGTCGACAAATCTGCAATAGCCAAATTGGAATGATTAGAAAGAAAGCTAGACATAATAAGCAAAGAGGAGGAGGAATTCCAAATTAGGAGAGCTTGGAAAGCAAGGACGCATGCCACACATGCTTAAATGCCTTAGATATGTCAATCACCATCACACAACTTTCCCAATGGTCCCTAAGGGCAGAAGACCATTAATCTGTAAGATAGGAAAGTTTATCACCAGTAGACCTCGAACACAGAAAGCTATACAGGTGGTCAGAAAGAAGAGAATGGGATTCCAGATGATCTAAGAAATGGGGCTAAAGAAGAGTTTCAAAGATCTTAGACTGAATACAAGCGAGAGTTAGGGTAATAGTTAGAAGGGTCAGAGCGGCTACCTTTCTTCGGAATAGGTTGGACAAATGTCTGCTTTCAACGCTGAGGGAAAATACTAGTATTGAGGCATAGCTCAGAGCATACACACTCCCTTAAAACTCAGAGAAAAGTGCCATCCGGACTACTTGCCTTCCAAAAATTCATTGATTTCAGAAGCGCATGCACCTGATCAGATGTAATTACTGGTAAAGTCATGTGACATATGAGAGGAGAAGAAGTATGAGGAGGATTTCCTGAGTCGTCCAGGGTTGAATTGGAAGAGAACAAAAGGCTGAAGAGATTAGACTTTTAAGTTAGAGTGTTAGCGACAGAACCATCATATCGAATAAGAGGAGGAAAGGAAGATTTACAGAATATATATATATATATATATATATATATATATATATATATATATATATATATATATATATATATATATATATATATATATATATATATATATATATATATATATATATATATATATATATATATATATATATATATATATATATATATATATATATATATATATATATATATATATATATATATATATATATATATATATATATATGTATTATACATATTAATTCCACGGATAATAGTGGATATTAAGTAATAACTACTACACTGCGTACTTAGGATAAGAGCCTTGGCCAAGCTAACACTACGCCCAAGTTGTGGTCGGGGAGACATTCGAGAGCTTTTCACTAGACGATATGTCAGTAGAAGTTCCGAATAGTCTCCTTTTGAACCATCGGTGGTGTAGCGGTTAGCACCATGGACTTCCATCTTACGGGCCCAGGTTCGATTCCCCGAGCAGTTAAATGTATTATATATATATATATATATATATATATATATATATATATATATATATATATATATATATATATATATATATATATATATATATATATATATATAGGGATAGTACACACTTTATACTGACAAATGGGCATGTCGGTCCTTGGTGCAGTTGCAAATCATGCTCGACCAGACCATCTTCACGATCTTTCGTGGAACCATTCTCTGCAATGTTGTAAGTCCAGGCTCTTTACTGACCTTTTTTTGTTATCTGGGACCTCACGCGGAGGGGTGTACCTCTTCCCCTCTTTATAGGGTGGTGGCGTAACCACATCTCCCTATTTTTCCAGCCTCTTTCTTGACCTCTTTGGAAAATGTTCAACCAACTCTGAGGAATATACCTCAAATGACCCCTCTTTCTACAATCCCCACACCCTTCAGGGGTGGAGTTTCCAAAGCACCTTACTTTTCAACCTCTTTCCTGGCCCCGTTTGAGGGATCAGCCACATATAGGAAAAGTATGATCAGCCCCCTACACCATCTTTTCTCTATCACTACCTCAACTTCACCCCATTCAGGGATTGGTGGCGTAACCACAACACCCCATTTTTTCTCAATCTCTTTCATGATCTCATTTTGATCATTTGGCCGTTATTCCCGCATTTTTCCTAAGATTATTTTGGAGGCGTAGTTTACAAATTCTAGGATCGTATGGGGATACTATTGCCACTCAAGATTTCAGAGTTTCTCACTCTAGTTCTTGAAGGATTTTGGAAAACGGAGGTTCCTCTTTCGGCGGAGGGTTTCTAGAGGTCGGTTACCTCTTCCTTATGTCTTAGTTATAAAAGTTAGGTTAATTATATAGATTTAAGGAACATTCTGAGAGAGTTAAAGTAAAAACGTATACAATGTCTTTGATAAGTGTTTTAGAAATGTTTGACTGTATCGAGAGAGCATGAATAAAATGTAAATAAAACCTTCAGTTTGTGTTAGGGAAATGTTTTGTGAGACAAATATATTGTAAATTTCAGTGTTAAGGGTCTCGAAGAAGTGTTTTGTGATTGTTGAAAATAATTTACACGAAGTTTACTTTGAAATGTTAAGTATAGCAGCGTATGTAATGGTGAAAGTCATGCTAGTATCTATCTGATTTACAAGTTATTGAACTTTACATTCATTATTCACCTCAAAACTATTCAACATATGATTTAGTTCTCCATAGTTAACCAAACTTTATCACTAAGTATTGATCAAAGTAATGTCATCATCTATCTAACATTCAAATTACAGAACTTTACATTTGCATTTAAAACTCATAAACATGTATCTTAAATCCTTATACTCACCCTATATTTAGCTTTAAGGCATGAGCAAAGTCATGCTAGTATCTCTCTGACGGACAAGTTATAGAACTTTACATTCACTGTTCACTTCAAAACTATTCAACATATGATTTTAATCTACATAGTTAACCCAACTTCATCACTAAGATATAATCAAAGTCATACCATCATCTAGCATGCAAATTACAAGATTTTACATTAAAATTCATCATAAACTCATAGATATTTAACAATTCTCTATATTCAACTGAAATTTATAGCATATGTTTGATCAAAGGCAGTCCTTCCCCCCTATAGCAAATATAATTAATTAAAACCTTCATATACATATTTCCCCCTACGCCCCATAACTTGTACTTTAAAAAATCAATACTTAATATAACTTTCCACACACAGGCATATTCAAGGACATCTCTCTAACACACAATTTATAGAACTTGGCATGCATTTCATACCATAAACCCTTCAACATATACTTTAATCTTCATATACTACCTGACTTTTAACGCTACGATATAGCCAATCACATGTCATCATCACTCTAACATACAATTTATAGAACCTTACATACATTTCTTAACTAATTCTTTCAACATTTATCTTAATTCTCTATAGCTCACTAAGCTTTTTATCATTAAGAAGTGATCAGATGCATTCAAACATATTCTAACTTATTTTTTATCGTACTTACACATATTTTTCACCTTACCTTACGCCTCATCAATATATTGCTTAAATCTCTGCATTCAACCTAACTTTATCTCTAAAGCATGATCAAAGACTAGTCGACATCTCTCTAACTAATACATTTCTTACCATGAACTCTCATTCATATAACATTTATTTCTATATTTATTTTAAATTTAACATTGATGAATGATCAAATCTCTTTAGCATATACTTTTCAGAAATTTTATTTACATTATCACCTCACGTTCCCCAGCATATTCCTTAAAGCTTCTCACATACTCTAACTTTAACAATTTAATATGATAAAAAGTCACGTCGTTATCCCTCTAACACACACCTTGCATAACTTTATATGCATTTATATCCTTCGTTCTTCAACATATACGTTAAGACATAATACATCATTTAGCTTTTAACACATAAACAAACTTAGAATGTAATATCTCTAAGACATTTTATAAGGAACTAACAGCTTATACACAACTTGTCAATAACATTGAGTATTTATATGATCGTACTTCTCTTCATCATTCATAACCATAGCATAAATAATAAATTAATATTTTTTATTTGAAGTCTAATCAGCATAAATATTTTTTTTTAATTATGCATATTCTAACTATTTTCTAACGTTCATACACGGTACTCAAGATGTTTAGACTAGTTTTTCATAGAGATGGCTGTTAATTTGTTATACACAGAGCTTAAGGGTGTAAGGTGATTAATTACTTAAATAAATTATCATAACTACATAACTTCGTACATTACTTTCCATAACATGCTAATTAAATTCCTTCAAATATCTGTTCTTACGCAGTAGCATACGCAAAGAAAACATATATAAATATTGAAATGAAGTAATATTTATTTATTCTAATGCATAAAACAAGATTTACTTTGTTAACTCAATATGATTTTCTTTTACTAATAACCTTGACCATTAACTAAAATTTATGCACTCACACAGATTAAAGCAAACCTCTAAACAGTTATTTACATTTGCTAGTCATCTGATTGAGAAGATGATAAAAGTCATGTGACTGGTCGAAAAGATGATGACATTATAATATTTTATGAGGGTAGATCTTATTATGAGCCTATGAACAGGTATATAAACACAGGCAACAATGTAATAAAAAAAAACTATACAAAAAGTAAGAATGTATTTATGCATAACATAAGATTGAACAAACATCAATTCAGACATTAAGCATAAATTATTTAATTTAATATACTAATTTCATATCATTAACACAAACTACATTAAATAATGCCATTCAACAACAGAAAACAAACTTTACTCAACCTTCACCTAATTATGTATGGATTGATTTTACGATCTAACATAGAAAATTAATCTAATATGCTGATTTCCTACCTTTCTTAATACATGGACCACCATGAAAACTTCAAATAACCTGACACTCGGTACTTAGCTCTATACAAACAGACTAACCTAAAACACTTTAATGTAATAAGAATGAAAAAACTTAGAGAAATATCTTGAAAATTGTTAACCGAACGACCAGGTAGGTTCCCTATGTGTAGTTTATGAGAAATCTTCTGTTCAAAAGTTCAAAAGCCCAAACTAACTTAACCTAAACTAACCTTTAAAAATCCCTCAGGAAAGAGCGTGAGGCCAATTTTCCCTCAAATTACACTCAGGAAAGAGCGTGAGGAGACACAGTGCCACACGCAGAGGCAATCTCTCACTCATATGCCTTAATCTCGCTCATTTCATTCTCAGAAACCCTCAAGAAAAAACAAACAAAACTAGCTGGCACCGCCTACTAGCGGTTCAAGTTGACACATTTAGGGGATCAGAGGTTATCACCTAAGTCTCTGTGAAGGGAAGGAACAATGGGTCCAAGGGGTATGCGTTCAAAGCAGGGAAATAATATGGATTCGGTAGAGACGTTGCAATAATCTACGTGGGGGAATCAGGAAGGGGATCGCCCTCTTGGCACTTTATCACCAATACCCCACCACAGAGAGCGCTGATCCCCTCTTAATCCTCCAGCTTAGATTCTTGCAACGATTCTTGATCAGGAAAGAGACTGAAAAAATGGGGTGCAAGGCTACGCCACCAACGCCTAAAGGTGAATCATCTTCCAGGAGTCAGGACAGAGCGTGAGGACAGACTATAGTAAAAAATGTAACGGAATGAGTCTGAAATAGTAACGGGTTGGATAATAAAAGTTTGGAATGTCCGAAAAAGTGTTGAAAAGTAATTGACCACATCCGATAAAGTATCCAAATGCGCAAAAAGTAATTGACTGTGGTTGAAAAAGTAACAGAGTGTGGCTAAAAAGTAACTGACTACGTCCGAAAAGTAACGCTTAGAATTTTTGACCTTGAAAGTGACGTATGTACTATATATATATATATATATATATATATATATATATATATATATATATATATATATATATATATATATATATATATATATATATATATATATATATATATATATATATATATATATATATATATATATATATATATATATATATATATATATATATATATATATATATATATATATATATATATATATATATATATATATATATATATATATATATATATATATATATATATATATATATATATATATATATATATATATATATATATATATATATATATATATATATATATATATCATATTATGTTTATATTCCTTTATGAAATATATCAGTGAGGCTTACGGGAGTTAAAAAGGGCTGCAATGAAGGTGGTTGTGGTTCGTGTACCGTTATGGTTTCTAAATACGACAACAAAACTGGGAAAATCACGTAAGTTTTTTCTTTATTGTTTTTTTTCAATAATTTTAATTTTTGAAATTATTAAATAATTTATTATAAAATTAATTAATTATTAAATAATTATTCAATAATTTTAATTATTAAAAAGTAAAGAAATTTGCATGATATTGAGAATACTCAACCCTAGTAAAGAACATACTTTCGGTGAAAACAGAATAAATAAGATGAAAAAAATGAGCAAAATGAAGAGGAGAGGAAGAAAATGATGAGGAAGAGATAAAAAGACAGGAAGGTGGCAGCAATGTAGAACTGTTTAAAGAACAACAAGATGCAACAATGACACTTAAGAGCTCAACTTCAGCAGAAAATAATATTACTTTTAAATCATCATCAAGAGTGAAGGAAATGAGAGAACAAAAATTAGAAGAGATTTTGCAAAATATGTTAGGAATTTTGGAAAGACTGAAACTAGAAACATTGTTAAGTCTCGATTACACTGAGAGAGTTTATAAGGCAGCCAGTAACGAATAAACGAGCTTCCTGTGAATTTGCACATTGTAATATACCTGGGGTGTAAACTAACTCCTTGCTATTTTCTGTTTTAAGACTTGAAGATTGATCAACTTCGCTTGCAAATTTACTAGCTTGCTTGTAAACTCGCCCAATTTAATCGAAAACAAGCTCACAAGCAGACCAAGAAATGCGATCACTCAAGCGTAGAAGATAGAAGGCTCAGCGTAATGAATAACGAGACTATCAGACTAGTATAATCTATTACTCACCTACTTGTTGATAAGCTAGTTTGCAAACTCATACATTGTAATCAGGGCTTTAATGTTCCATTTAATATTCCTGCAGCAGTTTCGGACTTGCTTTTAATTATCCCCAAATTCTTCTTTAAGATATCGTTAACAAACTAATGTTTAAACCGAATATCTCGTTACAAGATTTTACTCTCTGACTGGCTTCCGAGGCTTCTGAGCCAATTTATTACCAGCCTTTACGCTTATAAAATGTCCTTTTCAATTTCTTTGGTCTTTGAGGTCTGATGAACAATTGATTTTCCGTCCTCAGATGATGACTTTTATCCGTTTGCTGCAATTATTTTGTAAGACTTTTCTCATGCATTACTATTGACATAAGTATCACAAAAATTGCTGACAAAGGAATGTTTTTTTTTTTTTTAACAATTTAATAAGCAAATTTTGAATAGTTTTATTTTTACCTTTGTTTTTACTAAATTAAATATTACGCTGCACTATATATATATATATATATATATATATATATATATATATATATATATATATATATATATATATATATATATATATATATATATATATATATATATATATATATATATATATATATATATATATATATATATATATATATATATATATATATATATAGGGTTGGCCGAGCTCCGGAATTTTCCGCACCGCACCGCACCACACCGCACCAGGTCGTCGTGCACCGCACCGCACCAGTTGGCGTTCATTGCGCACCACACCGCACCGCACCGGAAGCAAAATGCAGTGCACCGCACCGCACCGCACCAAAAGCTAAACTAAGCGCACCGCACCGCACCGAAATCAGCGCACCACGCACCGCACACCGCACCGACATATACAATTAAACATATATATATATATATATATATATATATATATATATATATATATATATATATATATATATATATATATATATATATATATATATATATATATATATATATATATATATATATATATATATATATTATATATATATATATATATATATATATATATATATATATATATATATATATATATATATATATTATATATATATATATATATATATATATATATATATATATATATATATATATATATATATATATATATATATATATATATATATATATATATATATATATATATATATATATATATATATATATATATATATATATATTTCACCTCTGGTGGGCAAAGGCCAGCGGCCTACTAAAATTCCACCAGAGTTAGGGGGAAAGACGGAAGCCTGGTCAAATTAAAGGCCGACGTGACCTGATACAGGACGTTTGAACGTGTGTAAGTCATAGGAAGTTGAAAAAATAGAAGAAGGGAGTGTGTTCAAGACTTTACCAGTGGAGTACATGTAGGACAGAGCATAGCGGTTAAGTCTGGGGTCAGAGAGTTGGACAGAGAAAGGACGAGACTGTGTAGAAAGTCGAGTCGCACGAGCCCTTCTCGGTGGAGGAGGTATGTGACGAGAGAATTCAGAAGAGCAGTATCATTGTAATAGCGATATTATAGAGAGTGACGCAACAATTCGAAGCGCAGAAAGAGATTGAAGAGAGTTAGTAAGAGCAGGAGAGTTGATGAGACGAAATGCCCTAGACTCTACCTTCTCTAGGAGAGCTGTATGTATGGAACCAAATACATAGATGTGCGAAGCATACTTCATACAAGGGCGAACAACACCCCTTTACACAGCAAGCAAATGGGGTGGAGTGAAGAAATACTGAAAGCGCCTCAGAACACCCAACCTCTTAGAAGCTTGTTTAGAAAGAGAGGTAATGTGATCTTTCCAAGAAAGATCACGAGAAAAGGAAACACCGAGAATATTAAGAACAGATGAAGATCTGAGTTGAGTGTTTTCGAAGAAGATATCATAGTTGTATGGAAGATTGTGTCGAGTGGAGAGATGGAGGAATTGAGTTTTTGAGGCATTGAAACAACCATGTTTTCTCTGCCCCAATTTGAAATACGAGATAGATCAGAGGTCAGCTGCTCCAAGGCAACCCTCCTTGCGTCTAGTAACTGTTGTTGAGAGGGGCGCCTTTAAAATTGAAAAGAGTAATGAAGGGTGGAATCATCAGCATAGGAGTGGATAGGAGATGAAGTAACAGAGAGAAGGTCATTAATGAAAACTAGAAAAAGTGTTGGGGATGGAACAGATAGTTGAGGAACACCACTATTAATAGATTTATAGGATGAACGGTAGCCGTCTATAACCAGAAAGGAAATCATAGAGAAGGCCACAGAGAGAAGGGTAGATTCCGAAAGAGGGAAGTTTGGAAATCAAAGCTTTGTGCCAGACTCTATCGAAAGCTTTCGATATGTCCAGCGCGACAGCAAAAGTTTCACCGAAATGCCGAAGAGTGGAGGACCAAGAGTCAGAGAGAAGGGAAAGAAGATCACCCGTAGAGCGTTTCTAACGAAAGCCATACTGGCGATCAGAGATAAGATTAGAAGAATTGAGATTTTTCCAAATCTTTCTGTTAAAGATAGATTTGAAAACTTTAGAAAGAGCGGAAGTTAAAGAAATTGGACGGTAGTTAGAGCTTTGAGAGGGGTCCCCCTCCTTTGGCACAGGCTGAATGAGCGCACGTTTCAAGAAGAAAGGGAAGGTTGAAGTAGAAAGACATAGGCGAAATAGTTTACCAAGGCATGGTGCAAGCTCGGAAGCACAAGTTTTGAGAACCACAGGAGGGATACCATCAGGATCGTATGCCTTCTTAGTGTAAAGTTCAGAGAGAGAAGAAATGACATCTTTAGAAGAAATTACAATTTTAGGCATAAAAGAGTTAGAGGGGGTTGAAGGAGTAGGAACAGCTCCGGAATTGTCTAAGGTTGAATGAAAGGCAAAAGTTTGAACAAAGAGTTCAGCTTTAGGGGAGGGCAAAACGGCAATTGAACCGTCAGAAGATACTAGAGGAGGGAAAGAGGAAGAAGCAAAGTTAGAGTTGACATTTTTGGCAAAATGCCAAAAAGGGCGAGAGAAAGAGGAGCCAGAAAGATTATTGAATTTTCTACGGAGAAAAGAGTTTTTAGTATCTCCAAGAATAGATTTTGCTCGATTTCGGGATGAAATATAAGTTGAGTGAGGTTCTGGAGTTTGAAGACGACGGTATTCCCTAAAGGCAGCATCCCTGAGGCGAATAGCACGAGAACAACAGAGTTAAACCAAGGTTTGTTAGGTTTAGTAGAAAGGGAAAGAATATGGAATGTACGCCTCCATGCCAGAGAGAATCACCTCCGTTATGCGCTCTTCACACTCCGAGGAACCCCTCCCACGGAAACAGTAATCATTCCTTGGAAAATCAGAAAAGTACAGACCGCAAGTCAGGCCAGTTAGTGGCACCGAAATGCCATAAACGTCTCCTCGACGAAGGCGGGGGCAGTTCTTGTGGAAGACTTGAAGTGACAGAACAAGATACAGAGATAAGAAGGTGATCGGATGAACCTAGAGGAGGAAAGAGTTTACAGTATAAGGAGAAGGATAAGAAGTTAGGAAAAGATCTAGTATGTTGGGTTCATCACCAAGGCGTTCAGGGATACGGGTAGGGAGATGCACCAACTGCTCAAGGTTGTTCTGGATAGAAAATTGGAAGGCGAGTTCACCAGCTGGATCATGAGAACTAGATGAAAGCCATTGGCGGTGGTGAACATTGAAATCACCTAAAATGATGATTTCGGAGAAAGGAGAAGAAGGAAGAATGTGTTCTATTTTAGAGTTAAGATAGTCGAAGAATTTTGGATAGTCTGTAGAGTTAGGAGATAAGTAGACAGAACAAATGAATTTAGTTTTGGAGTTCCAAAAAAGTTTAAGCCATAAAGTAAAGAATTCAAAAGATTCCAAATTAGAGACACAAGAAAGGACAACATCATTGTGCACGTCTGCGCAATATCCGCCTTTGGGTGAAAATTGAGGATAGAGACAGTAGGAGGAAACAGAGTAGGGTTTTCTCTCAGAACACTCAGGCACTTGAGTTTCAGTTAAATATATATATATATATATATATATATATATATATATATATATATATATATATATATATATATATATATATATATATATATATATATATATATATATATATATATATATATATATATATATATACTCAACAACAATTAATTAATGCTAGGAGAGTGACCCTGTAGTAGTCATCTTCTGGTCTTTCTCTCAGAGGGGAGAGAAAACATGGGAATTTTCCATCACCAAAACTCTGATCCTCCATCTTTCTACTCGATAGACCATTCAATGCAATTCTGACATCGCCACTCAAACTTTCGTCTGTCCTTTAAATATTCTCGCTATTTCTTTTTCTCGTAATCTTTCTTTAAAGGATTACAATACTTCTCTATGAAAACAATCTTCTATGATGTTTAATATTCTGGAGCTCTTTTGAAATTTGTTTACTTTTCACAGGTGTCTTGTTTTCACTGTATGGAGTACGTTTCACACATCTGGGATAGTCCCACTCATGTTGCTCTTGAAAAGATAGAATCTAAGTCTTTTCAGTTCTTTCACACTAATTCTCTTCAATCTCTTAGCGCACGTCAAAGTTCTGTTACTTTCCATTATATCGCTCATTACACAACAGCACTGCTCTATTGAACTCTACTATCGCATACCTCCTTCAATGAAACAGGATAGTGGGACACGTCTTTTTACAATCTATTTAATTTTTCTGTCGAGGAAATTTCGAGAGGAAATGAGGAAGGTGGAATGAAGATATTAACTTTAACTCTTCTGTCATGATACCTTGAAAATATGAACAATTTCAATTATATATATATATATATATATATATATATATATATATATATATATATATATATATATATATATATATATATATATATATATATATATATATATATATATATATATATATATATATATATATATATATATATATATAATAAAATCTGACAAACAGAAGATTATCGCAGGATACATCAACTTCGGTGCGGTGCGCACCAGAGGCCGCACCACGCACCGCACCGCACCGTTGATTTTCCTTTGCGCACCGCACCGCACCGCACCGCACTTTTAATTTTTCTTTCGCACCGCACCGCACCGCACCAGGTTGCTGAAAATGCATTGCGCACCGCACCACACCGCACCAACCGCACGCACGCACCGCACCGCACCGCACCCGGTGCGTCGGCCAACCCTAATATATATATATATATATATATATATATATATATATATATATATATATATATATATATATATATATATATATATATATATATATATATATATATATATATATATATATATATATATATATATATATATATATATATATATATATATATATATATATATATATATATATATATATATATATATATATATATATATATATATATATATATATATATATATATATATATATATATATATATATATATAGGGGGAGGGAAGTAGCACTTCCGAGGTGATGAGGTTACCCCCATTCGGTATATGGGATATTAAGTGTATTTCCCATCTCGCTCCAGTGCCCAATGTTATGCACCATTTCGTGCTCATCTCCACATTCTTTTACACTGAGTAGGCTATCCTTTCACACACAAAAAACTTTATTTCAAACACGCAACCCTTTTTCTAAATAATAATTATGGAGTCTAAAACAGTAGGCTCAGAGAAGCCCCGAGGGGCAGGGTTCCAATAATAGCTCCTCATCTACCCCTTCCTCCGTCACCACTTGAGAGTTGGTGATCTCCAGTGATATCGTTAGAGCCACTAAGACTTGGCAGCAGGCATGCCCTGAGTTCTGCAACATACGCTGTCTTCAATTCAATTTCCAGTTTGTTGAACATAACCTCTCTTCTTCCAGAACCTCACCTTTAGTTCTTGACCGAAAATCAGGTGCTTGGAAGCTCTGACAGCAAATCCTACTCTCTTACCTCATACCGTTTCTAACCTCAGTTTTCAGCAAAATGCGGTTGTTGTGTATACATATGCAGCGATATTGTTTGTTCTCGTTCTCTAATTTAGAGTCTTCTCAATTTTCCACCATATTGCTAGAGCTCTCTTGCCATTCTACAACTTAATTCCTTTGCTCTGTTTATTTATCTCCTAATTTTACTCTATCCTAAATTTTTCGATTATCTAAACTTTAAAATAGAGCATATTCTCTCATCTTCTGCTTTCTCGGATATCATCATTAAGTAATTTCATTGTTCAACACGACCACTCCCTTCCTCTGGTTCTCCCGATACATCTGGTGAACATTCCTTCCATTTCGCTATCCAAAGCGACTTTGAACACTTGGAACAGCTTCCTACTCGTATCCCTGATCATCTTGGAGATGAATGCAACATTGTAAAGCTTTTTCTAACTTCTAATCTTTCTCCTTTTACTGTCAAATTCTATCCACCTCTGGGTTCCTCCGATCATCTTCTAATCTCTGCATCTTCTTCTATTTTTTCAAGTCTTCCGCTAGAAAGATCCTCTCCTAGTGAGAGGAAACCTTAGTGGCATTTCGGTACTGCATGCTGGTCGGATTTGCGGTCGTACTTCTCTGATTTCCCCCGGAATGATTATCGCTTCCGTGGGAGGGGTACCTCTGAATGTGCAAAGCGCATTATCGAGGTGATTCTCTCTGACATGGAAGAGTACATTCCATATTATTTCCCTTTTACAACGCCAAACAAACCTTGAGCAGTTGGTGCAGCTCCCTACTCGTATCCCTGTTCATCTTTGATATGAACCCAACATTCGACCCTTTTCCAACTTCTAATCCTTCTCCTTACACTGTCAAATTCTATCAACCTCTCGGTTTCTCTGATCTTCCTTTAAATATATTAATGGCAGCCACCGTTCTTCCTTTAAATCTTTAATAGTGGTGTTTCTCAGGGTTTTGTCTTATACCCAACACTTTTTCTAATTTTCATTAATGACTTTCTCTCTATTATTTCATCTCATATTCTCTCCAATGCTGATGACTCTACCCTTCATTATTCATTTCAGTTTAAAAGAGGTCTCTCCCAACAGTAGTTAATAGACTCAAGAAGGGTAGCCTTGGAGCAACTAACCTCTGATCTTTCACGTATTTCAAATTGGAGCAGTAGTTTTCAATGCTTCGAAAACTCAGTTTCTCCATCTCTCCACTCAAAACAATCTTCCACACAACTATGATATCTTCTTCGAAAAAACACAACTAAAACCTTCACCTGTTCTTAATATTCTCAGAGTATCTTTCTCTCGTGATCTTTCTTGGAAGGGTCTTATTTCTAAAAAGCTTCCAAGGGGTTAGGTGTTCTGTTTTTTTTTTTTTTTTTTTTACACATCACCACCACTCACGGGCAAAGCCCTATTCAAGGAGGAGGTGTTAAAAGAATAAAAATGAAAGTAAATCCAGAAAATAAAAACCACCCTTACAGTACCCACCTAACGCAAATTTCTCAGGTGGGCGCAGACGCGGGCTTTAAAGAAATTGAGATTAAATGCAGAGGGAAATATAGAAGATGGAAGAGAGTTCCACAAGACAGAGGTGGCAGGAAAGAAAGAGGCACCACAGCGGACAAGCCTGGAATTGCCTATGTCCACTCAAAATTGATGCGCGGACATTGCACCCCTTTTGCTGCGAGGACGTCGTAAAGGTGGAGGTACACGGGGGGATAGTTCCCTCGAGCATTTGCCGCTGTAGTACCTATAGAAAAGTGACAGGGCACTAACATCACGTCGCAAAGATAAAGAATCAAGAGAATTAGAAAGAGCGGGACAGTTTATAAGTCTTTTAGCCATTGACTCAACCCTATCCAAAAGACGGGTGAAACCTGAGCCACCCCAGATATGAGAGCAGTACTCCATACAAGGGCGGATGAGACCCTTGTATAATTGGAGTAACTGCGAGGATGAAAAAAATTCTCGCAGTCTAAACAGAACTCCCAGCTTCTTTGAGGCCGCCCTAGCAACCATTGTGATATGAGGTTTCCAAGACATTTTTTTGTTTATGTGAAGGCCAAGGATGTTTATATTGTCGACAGGAGAGACGGGAGAACCATCGAAAGAAATAGAAAAGTTAGGAGGTGTCTTTGAGAGAGAGATTTCTAGAAGTTGAGTTTTTAAAGAGTTGAATTTCACAAGGTTGAGGCGACCCCATCTGTCGAATATTCAATTCCAGATCTAGGAATCAATGGACGAGCAAACGATTCAAAAACTCATTCCAGCCAGTGTGAATTCAAACGAACAAGCTCTACTGTTTCATCTGTTGTTTTTTTTTATAACGCCTCATATTATGAGTTATTCAAATCATTTCGTCATAATATATTCAACAAGTTTTTACGTTTCTCTAGCTTTTTCTTTTTATTGATTTTTTTTATTCTTCTCATAGTTAATCGAGCGTTGTTTAGAGTAAGCCACAGGTTTTTATAGGGTGTGTATGTAAATTTGAGAATTCTTTTTCGAATAGTGGTATTTGCTTAGTTAAAAGCTTATTAATTTCAAAATCGGCGTTAAACTCGTAAGATAAATTCTGGGGAAAAGAATTTTTGTTTTCTTTGGCAATTGAAGCTACATTTAATTAACTTTTTTTTTTTCGTTCTTTTTTTTTTCTCAATGCTTTTTTTCTTTTTTTATCTTTTTTTTCAATTTATTACTCTTGGATACATGTTATGGTCGAAGGTATTTGTCTGTACTGTTTGAGAATATGTATAATGAATCAGACATAGGGTATGTTCTTAGGATATTATTTTTTAGAGATAAAAGTTAGTTTATAGATAGATGTTAGTCGAGCTTTTAAGAGCACTCAAAATAATCACCTTTGCGATTCGTCATATCAACCCGGTGCTATTTTAACTAATAAGACAAAATGGAAAAAGGAAAAATTGTTTTCATTTTTTTTAGAAGTTCGCTTATTTCTAACATAATTCTTATGCTTTCGTAATGGTATATCAAGATTAACTGGATATATGGCAAAATATAACGTAGAATAAGTATATAAAGAGTAAAGGATGGAACACCAAAAGTAGAGGTGAGAGCTAGTGAGGATAAAGCAGTGATCAGCATTAACTCCATACCCTCACGTGTACAAACGTCATATTTAATGATTAAGTCTAAGTCGCCACCACGCAAGTCTCCCCTAATTGGTATCTACATGAGCAGAAAATAACCATTAAGATCTAATGAGATAGTCGAAAATAAGTGATATATACCACCAGATAGTGAGTGAATACCCCTTCAGTAAACCCGACGAAAAGCCATACTGATGATCAGAAAAAAAAGAATGAGATTCCCCGAATGATTACCTTATAGGTAATGTCAGAATATAATAGATAAGGTAGTTATCTGAACATCGTTATGTCAACGCGAGAATAAACCTTTTTCGCGAACCCTGCAAACTTCAACAACCTCATCCGGGACTTGCATATTAATATGTGCTTAAGAAGGGATAAGAATGTATAATTTTTTTATCCCCCTAAGAAACCACGTCATTTCCTTCAAGCTCTCTCTCCCCTGAGTCTTCTCCAGGAAATTACTAAGAAAGGCGTATTCTGGAGTCACGTAAGTTCCAGACGCCTGGTTCATCGCCTTCAAATAATGCTGTGTGCTCAAGAACATTAAAGTGCTATCGCTGAAACTAGGCATTTGCAATTCCTGTAGCGCTTGGAACCAAATTTTATTTTCAGGTCTAAACTGCGCTATTTTCAATTAATCAAAGTTCAATACCCTTCTTGTCTGAACTGAATAACCGTGCGAATTCCATTCAGCCTTGTGCGAAGAAAGGGGGACCGGAAGGCCAGTAATCCCTCTCAAACCCCTACAAGCTATCGACCCATTCCTACCTCTATGCTTTCTAAAGTTCTAATCTATCCCTCATAAACGATTAAGATTTTTTTGGATATACATCCTCCAGATCTATACTAATCTGGCAACAAACTCCCCTTACAAAATCTGAAATCCGCCCAATTTATGTGCTTCGTAAGAAATGCTCTGACTGTGATGCAAATCTCTCAGGTTCCCTAATAACTCTTCTGGACACCCTTCATCGGTGGCTCCCGCCCATCGGCCCGATGGTTACGGTAAAATCTTCTTGCTCTCACGCTGGACACATATCGGAAAAACTTTTTGAAGTGTAGAGTTCTGACACTAAAGCTTTTAATTTTTCTAAACTTCCCCCCTTTCGGTATCTATTCTCTCTCTGGGATCTCCTCTTTCTCCTATTTTTCTTTCCCCGGCGTCCTGATGGCACCACTATAGCAGCTGTTTGTAGACGGCCACCATTTCTTCCTTTAAATCCAATTAAATATGGTGTTGCTTAGTTGCAGCTTAAAGGTCGCGTTTCACTCAGACGTCAGAATACCCCAGTACCCACTGTATTTAGTTTACCTCATCCATTAAATCGACCTTTCTCTCTACTTTCAATTCTTTCTATCCCCATGCTGCCGGTCGGATTTGGAAACGATGATAACTCCACCCTCTTCATTTCTCCTTTCATTTGAAAAGTTGTGCAAAAGACGTCTCTCTCCCAACAGCTAATTAATGATAGACCCCTCACCAAATGCTGAAATAGTTGTAGACCTATAGGGAGCGAAAAACAGAGAAAACTAACCTCTTATAGCTTTCCACTTATTTCAAATTGGTCGACAGTTTGAATAACTCATGGTTTCGTCTGACTTCAAAGATGCACGAGCTTAGAAACAAAAAACTCGTTCCTTCATCTCTCACTCGACACAATATATTTTCTCACCACTAATACTACTGATTTCGTTTCTTCTTCAAATATTACACATCTATGTAAAGACCTGCGTTTCTATGGTGTGTGGTTAATATTCTCTGTTGATTTAGTCTCGAGGTTCCGTGCGTGATGATTACCGGTTCCTGTTCCTCAGCCTGTGGATTTGTTTTGTGTATCTATGAGAGATAAATGGAGTAGAACAGACATATCCATATTCCCTCCGTCTCTTATATACTGAAACAAGAATCTTAGTCTTTCAGTTGATTATAAGATTTTGGTTGGGACAATCCTAGGAAAACCAAATCCCATGTCTTTGTAATCGAATTTTCTTTACGATTCACAGGTTAGCGATAAGCGTCTGGCATTCAATCATTCTCACGCCGGTCTTTACCAGCTATATGTGCAAGGAGTGGGAACCTAATGTTCTCTCAAACTTTTTCTAACCGGAAATTGCGGCGCAAGAATATAAGTAAGATGAATGTCGTTTCCACGTTATCACTAGTTCGCGCGATTATGATATCGAATTTATTTTTTACAACGGACTTACTGTCTCTTCCAAACTCTTCTCCCCGTCGCATTAAGCCCTACCCCCTAATCCCTTTGGGCGAATAATGGAGCTGTCGTTGAAAGACAAAACAGGCTTTCTTACCCCTGCTGCCATCGAAAAGATCTTCCTGGCCCACGATTCGAATCCTGAATGAAGAAGTTCTCATTCTTACCTTCTGGCGTAGATTACGTCTCAGACCCGCAGACTTAACCCGCCTTATTGCTCCAATCTTACATATAACTCTGGATAAGTCTTAAGTTGATAGTGATGAGAGAGAGAGCAACCATATACTCTCCTTTTTAGTATTTTATTTTCCCACCCAACTTCCTTTGAAATGCAACACTTTTTTCAAGCGCCTGTTCTGGACACGGTGCAGCCTCCGTCTAAACATAATTCCAAGATAGGACTTTTCCGTTACTCCCGCCATGGTCTGGAACATAATTGGGTCAGGCCTCGCATGCCTATTTGTTCCACTAGATAGGACAAAAATCCCTCGTATTAGTATAGTATGTATATATGTTTATAATGTATATCCATCCCGAAATATATAATAATATATTATATTATATCAGAATATCCAGTATCAGGAATAGTGATATAATTGTATAAGTGAATTATTAAGGTAATCTAATATCTGTTATATTACAACCTGGATTATTTTGTTAGGTGTAGTATTTTTATACCTTGTTTAGAGCGGTATGTATTATTTATATGTTTATTAAATCGTTAGTACGTTTGCTATCATTCTTTCCAGTGAAAAAAGTGGCATACATGTCCCCCATTGTTAATCTTATTTTTTGTATTATATTATCTATGATAAAAATCAGCTATCATTTGTTCTCTAAATGAATGTCAAACAACAACCGCCTAGAATTACTCAACTGGATCACTGCTGCAAAAAAACCAATAAAAAAAAAAAAAATAAACATTCACTAAAGAATTAAAAGGAAAAAGAAACCATTTCATAAGTGAACAAAAAAAGATCTTTTTTTCCTCTCATGAGAAACCTTTTATACTTTTCCCAATCGTGACCTATTCTCCTTTTGGTTATTAATTATCTATGGAACTTAAACCTTTCCTACTGTCAATCCGGTTGGTAAATGTCTGCTTATGCGAAATCCCTCCGTGCGCCTTACCACTCACTTTAAAAATACCCCGATAAGTAACTTATCCGTGCGTATGGCGGGGAGTCGGGGGAGGCTATGTGTACTCAACACTCCTGAGTGTAATGCGCTCCGCTGCGTGCTAAAGTGTATGCCCGAAGTGTGGCAACCGTGCTCGGCCCAGCGGAGCAGAGGGTAATAGCGAGTCACTTTGAAGGCTTTAATAGTTTTATTTACTTTTTTTTATTTAAATAGAGTTTTATTTGGTTTAATATCGTCTAAGACGATCTGCTAAAGATGTAAAAAAGACCCCCTCACCCCCGCGATACACAAGCTGAAGCCCTCAAAACCAACGCGATGATACAGCAGAAAAGAATTGTCTCCACCAATGCTTCATTGAGGCGTAAAATAACCCTCCCAATGATATTAGCAACACGGAAGGCATTAGGGCAGAGGTGAGCAGTGGGAAGAGAAAAGGCAATGAAAAGATCTAAGTTAAGTCTTAACTTCATTAATCACTTAAGTTCCCATATTTTAGTGGGGGTCGGAATGGATTGACTCATTAGTTCAAATAATGTGTTGCGAAGATAGCTAGTATTAATTCTATTTTGATACACTTAGTGAGAAAGATGTAGACTAGTAGAATTGTAAGGTGGAATTTAATAAATGGAACTATATGAGTAATGTTTATGGTTTATTACTCTGATAAGATATGAGGATTTGGGTATGGAGACCTGAATATTTATCTTAGTATATAATGTTATGTATGTATTGTTGATTTTTTACTTATTTTATTTAATTTACCTGATATATTTATGAGTAATATTGAGTTATACTTCATGTATTTATTATCATTTCGTTATCTATGGATTTATAGTAGATGATTATTCCTGGATAATTGATTTAGTTCATTTATTGTATATTTGGCGTGTTCACTTATTTTATGTGTCTCCCCCTTGTACATGCAAATAATATTCATGTATGATTTATTATTATTATTTATTATTATTGAGATATTTTTACATTGTAATTTTTTAACTACATGAAATTATCAAATTACATTTTTTTCTCTCTTATTCTTTTCTAATTTGCATCTTTTCATTGTATTCTTTTTATGTATATTTTTATTGTATCTTTTTATTGTTATTACTTGTTATTATTATTAATATTATTATATTTATTATTATTATTTATTATAATAATAATGACTGAGAAATATTATTTTTAATTATTACCATAAGATTTCAGTCCGTGAGAATAAGAATTAACATATTTAATATCAGATTAGTTATCCTATTTCCAAAAATAAAATTAAAATGTAGTGGGTATTAATATATAAATTAATACTGTATTAGTCTGTCAAAAAGAAGGAAAGCAACCTAATCATCCATAAATTAATAGCCATTATATCAATAAGTAATTATCGAAACCATCATCATCAAATAATGTAATTTCAACTTATCCATTTTGTTTAAGATTCAAATCTAGTTGAATCTTAGAAAAAGAATTATTTGATTTATTAAAGCTCATATTATTATATATTATTACAATTATTAGTGTAAATATCTCCGATATAATTAGTATAGGAGTATATTTCAATTAGTTTCCAACTAATATAAGATCCATTGTTGTTACCCCGGTAAGTTATTAGTTTTGATCTTATGTATATATACTATATTAGATCTCAACAAGATACTCCCACAGCTTTAGGTATAAAGCCCTCCGGAAATTTGAACATAGATACTTCATACTTTTAACGAAAAATAATTAATCAAAAAAAGACAAAGAAGTTAGAGTAGGAAAGGTTAAATTATTTCCACCTATATATACTGGATAAGTCTGTTGTGTCTCACGAACCGAAATATATTTGAAGTATACAAATAAAGACAGCAGCTTAGAGGGAAAAAATATTTTGAATTGAAAAATTTTAAGTAGAAAAACGATTCTGGCTCATATATAATACCACCACAAAAGCCCTAAAGCATTAGAAGTAAAAACCAGCATACTTATGTTCGATACAACCGAGCGAACTGATGATATGGTTTCGAGTAATATATTATTAGTGATAAATTAATAGATAGAATTCCACACTTTATCTATGGTCGACATACTAATATCACCTCAGTTCATCTATATTATTACTAGCACATAATATATACACTATATATGACATCAGAATATATACTAATAATTATAACTAAAGAACACAATTTCAAGCAATACCAACGAATACAAATAACTAACACTATAATGAAATACTAAGTTAAGAACAAACAATCGAAGAGCGACACATTACTCAAATATCGGCAATTCAGACAAAACCAAGAGTACAAAAAGCAAAATAAGAATAACGAAATACATAAGAATCTGTAGGCTCAAAACACAAGTTAAAAATATTTTAAATTGCTTAAAACAACCAAACACAATACAAAACAAAAGTAAATAGCCGACTATAATTCTTATAGTTCAAGACCTAATTAAATATTATCAATGAATCAGTTAAATTAAATATCAAATAAGAGACATTAATATCAGACTACAACAATACACACATATACTTTATCTATATTTTAAAACAAATAATCACTATATGCAAAACTTTAATACTTTAAATTTATAATTTATAAACATTAGGTTACACAATTCCCGTTCTAGTTCAATATCAATCGCTATGATGATACTTAAATTTTAACAAAACACAGAAATTAGAAAAACAAAATTATAGTACTATATGCAAAATTTTAAATAGTAGATAAAATTTATACATAATTAATTATACAAACGATAATTTCTAAAAACCACGTATAATATACACTCAGAATATGCTACTGAAAACTGACAATTAAAAATACACGCTATACATTAGAACTATGAGAATAAAAGAGAACACTCTCGAGACACAAAAACAGAAAGAGAACAACTAAAATCACATCCTTAAATCAACCATATGAAAATATACTCTAAGCAAACATAATATTCTGAAATATAATCTGATTATCTTGAATATATAATTAATTTTATAATAAAATAATAATAACTTGGTGTACCCTATTCTTAAATTTCTTCACATACCATCACTCATGATATTTAGCTATCTCTAGTATAGTATGTTGTTCACTACGCCTAATAAATAGAATTCTTTCACAACATCATAGTATAGATATAGCTCCTACTCTAATATAACTAGCTCTTGCCACTCAGACAAGGTGAAAGTCTAGGGTTATATTATATAATATAGTCTTTATGTCATTCATAATTTATCCGTTGTAGTCTACACACCTAAATTTCTCTCTATTAGTACTCTTCTATACTGGCACTACGACGAGTAGAGTAATATTTGTATAACGTTCACACTACTCTTAAATCATTTCAACTTATTTACAATGGAATACCATGCTCTTACTGAACTCTTTTGTCCATATTCCTCCATTGAGAAAGCGCTCATGCGACTCGCCTTTCTACACAGTCATATCCTATATCTTGTACCAACTCTCTGAATCCCCAGAACGTAATACCGACTAATGACTAATTATCTATATACTTTAATATAACACTACTGGTAATAATACTGGGTACTAAACCTATTTAATCTGTTTTCTAAATTTCAGTGATATAAAATAGACTTTCAAACGTACCGTCTAATCAGGACATGGCAGTCTGCCAGCGACCAATGATAAGTTTTTCCAACTCACGGTGGAAATTAGTGATAAGGCCTCTAACTTACCACTTGAGAATATATAATATATTATATATATATATTATACATAAAATATTTATATATTATATATATCACATTATATATATATATTATAATATATTATATTATATTATATATATTTATATATATATATATATATATATATATATATAAATTATACTACATACCACCACACTACACTTGGTCATAATCCCTATTCAAGGAGGGTAGGAGAGTGAGGAAAATAATAATAAAAGTAAAGAATATAAAAATATATTTAAATTAAAAAATATCACATCTATATAATAATAGATAAAAACGACACGTATATAGAGTAACTCATTCTAAACACGTCAAATTCATGAAGTGTGTGCCCAGACTCGGGCTTTTGAAAGAAATTGAGCAATCATAATTACTGTCACTAATTATACTAGTATGATGGGATACTGAATTCCACTTAGATACATAATTGTGGCAGGAAAGTAGATCACTAAAACAAGCTCGTTATATTAAATGAGACTAGTGTTTGTCTCTGAACTAGTTCTCACGCAAATAATTTTATAAAATATAGCAAGTCTTTATCCCTAATTCTCAATACTATCACTTCTCTATCATGACTCTGAGCTACATATTCTAGCTTTGTATATTAAACGGAGGTTATTTATCTTAACGAACTTCTGTAAAATAGTGTGATAATGTTGTATGTGATTATCAGTAGTTTGTTTTAGCAAATTATTTATCACACTCCGAAGCATTTGCCAATCAAACTTGATTGTTAAGATTTACTTTTCTAAAGTTCATGAAATTTGGCACAAGTTACACCCGTACTATCTACTTACTACTAAATACATAACGGTCAGTTGACGATAGCGTACGCTAAGTTAATAAGTAATTTATTAATAATAAATGATAATTTCAAATAATAGAGTTGAAATACGAGAAAGTATAAGACACGTAAATAAGCTTATATATTAATAGTTCAATTATTAAGCTACTTTAATATTCATAATCACCTTATCATAATAGAACGGTCAGTGAAATGTACTTAAATAACCACCCCAGAATATGAGTGAAGCAAAGTTAATACTTCACATAACAAGGGCGGATGAATAAGACTGATTACTAAGAAGTATGTAGAATAGATTATGGAGTGCAGAAAGAGAATATAATTCTATTATATTTATTCAGCTAATCTTAATTCACAGTATAACTCAAGTATAGCTCTCATATAGCAAATCGTTCATGTGTATATAGATTTTTCTCTCTTAAGTACAAAGAATGTTCATTATTTTTTTATTATTATTGTGCATTAGTACTCTAATTTTAAATTTGTTATTTATTTTAAAATTTTAATTTCGTACGACAAATAAGATGATATTGTATATTGGATGGAATATGCCTCTCCGAAATGTATAAGATAAAAGATTAGTGAATAATTAGTGTATGGTGTACTGTGAGATGGGAATATTTTCTTTAGAATATTTATGAGTTTTATTACAATATGAGTATTTATACCTATTTATTTTACATCTCAATTACAAGTTTTGTTGTAACGACCACCTTAATTTACGTGTTTATTAATTTTCTATCCTAGATATGAAGTATAAAATGATTGTTAATAATTCTCAGTGAATATATAGATGTAAAGTAATCGATAAGGCTCATACATATCTATATATGATAATGCTATAATAATATAGATATATAAGCATAATTGGACATAAATGAGATAAGTCAGTAAGTAAATAGGAGAGTTGTAAGTTATCCTCATAATATAATATATAGTAGATTATAGGTAGTTAGTATATGAATGAGACAGCTAAGAAGTCACTTAATGACAGGAAGGTAGAGAAATATGAGTTAATGTAGATGAAGTACAGAACGCCTGGTAGAAACCTACTAATGACAGGTAAAGGGAAGAAGAAGTCTGCACTCACCAAACATAACAGCTACTCATGAATATAAATTGGATACTGTGGCCGGTAAAAGCGAAGAGTATGAGATGAGATGCAGAGTGCGATTTAAGGAAGGAGGAAACCCAAAGCTTGTGGAATAGCTAAGATAGGACGAGTCGAGCGTAGTGTGTCCGCGAACGAGAGCGAGAGAGCGGGGCAATAGATACACTAGTGTTATCAAGTGCGCCACCACGCAAGGTTACTCTCGACCATGGTCAGTACCGTAAAAGTATTGCCCGATGAAAGTTGACCATAGATCTGTAAAGATAGAGATAAGTACTATCACCGAGGTTAGCCTCGGAGCGTTTCCGGGAATGACAATATATCTGAATGAATCTGTGCAAGCAAAGGCGATAATGATAAATTCCAAAAAGAAATGAGAATAAAATTTTGTTTAAAAGTAAAAAATAAAAAATGAAAAAAAGAATAAAAGTGGAAAAAGATGAAGAGTGAGAGAAAAGAGAGTTGTGAGAGAAGAAGAAGAAACGTGCGTGTGAAACTGTGAGAAGGAGAGAGTGCCCTTTTCTTGCAGATCAATTTGTGCGGCACAAAGCGATGATACAGGCAAAAGATGTAGAACGTTAAAAAATATCATAAAACTTTCAAAAAAGATCTGTGATTAGTTCAAAGAGATAATTTCGTCACAGTTGTAGTGTAGTCTTAATTTTTAAATAAAGTGGAGGGGCGATAGTTAAGAAGGCCGATATAGAACATGATCTTAGCTGTCCTTTTTTTTGTGGAATGTTAGGTGGTCACTTACATGCTTTCGTATGCGTGCGTAGAGTCTGTCGTGTGAGTGAGGGAAAAGGTATCGAGTGTGTTGATGTGATGTAGTGCGATGCAGTAGTATTGTACAGAAGCAAATAAGTACCCCGATGTTACTTGTGCTAGGGAAATAACTAAATGAGTGATAGTATCTCACATTAGTGTAGAAACCAAAATTACCAAATCTCAAACGCTACTAAAGTATGTAAGGATTGAAAAGAGGATTATGCTAGATATAGTACCACGCACCTACAGGAAGACTACACTCTTTAAACACTCGGGTAAGGAATTGTAGTCTTTACTTATAAGTCGGTTACAGAAGTATTCAGCAATGACTCCGATGCGAGCGTGAGTGAGAGTGAGAATCGACTGATAAAGGGTAGCATGGACTCTGAAGAGTGAGAAGAAGTAGGTAAGTAGAGCGATGCGTGCGCACGATGTGCGTCGCGAGGGTAGGAATATTTAGAAGGATGTGAGAGCGCGAGAATGATAGCGCGATAGAGTGAGTAGTCTACAGGCATCAGACGAATGAGGAGGAAGGAAATTTGGCAAATAGTAGTTAGAGATGTTGGCAAGGTAGTTCCAATAAAATAGAATTTATCTAGATAGAGACGGTTTAGTAAGTGCGAGTGGCGCTATGTCGTGTAAACTCCGCTTATGCTTCAGTGAGCGAAGATAAGCGTGTAGTATCCTCAAATCGATTCCGAGCAGAATGAAAAATTAGCAAGAGTGATAGGAGAAGGAGAGTTTTTCCACTCTCGATACGCGATGTCTCTAGCCTGAATGAGAAAGCAGGCGCGGTCGAACCAAGGATTCCGAGAGAGAAAAGATTTTGTTGAGAAGGAATAGACCTGCTCATCCCATTCAACGATTGCAGCCCCCACACTTATCAGCAGAGACTGACTCGTCTTTGAGAGTCTCATAGTTAGCTAGAAGCAACGCAAAGTCCAGTCAGATCAAAGTGCCAGAAAATACAAAAAATCTATATAATAAAATAAATATATAATATATATATATATATATATATATATATATATATATATATATATATATATTATATATATATATATATATTATATATATATATATATATATTATATATATATTAATATATTAATATATATATATATTATATATATAATATATAATATTTAATTAAATTTTTTTTTTATTTTTTTTTTTTTTTTTTTTTTTTTTAAATTATTATTATTATTAATTAAATTATTATTATAAATTAATTATTATTATAATATTATTATATTATTATTTATTATTATAATTATTATTATTATTATTATTATTATTATTATTATTATTATTATTATTATTATTATTATTATTATTATTATTATTATTATTATTTATTATTATATTATTATTATTATTATTATTATTATTATTATTATTATTATTATTATTATTATTATTATTATTATTATTATTATTATTATTATTATTATTGTTGTTGTTGTTGGTGGTGGTGTTGTTGTTGGTGTTGTTTTTATTATTATTATTACTATTTTTGTTTTATTTTTTTTATATTATTGCTATTTTGTATTACTTTTATTTACTTACTTTCGACTTTTAATTAACTTCTAGCCTGGGGCATACATAATGGCCTGTCAACGGCTTCAATATCTAGTTACATCCAGTCCTTTCCTGAATGACTCTGTTCTCCTTTAATTCACTATTCCGAAGAAAACTAAGCCTTTTTAAGGAATCCTGCTCACAATCGCTCATCTCTTTCTCGATCTCCTTCTTAGTCTCAAACTTCATTTCCATCCCTTCTTTGTAACTTTTTTCTCCTTAATTCCCTCCAAATGAATGCTACAACCTCCTCAACCTTATTGAATCCCTCTTATTCAACCTCGACTCTCGACGGCATCACGGCTCTTTCCCTCAGCCACTTCATTTATTGCTTGTTCTGACCTATGGCGTTTTTTCTCAAGATCGTCTTCAACAAATTCATCTCTGCCATACAATCCTCTTTTCCTCATTTCCAGCCAAATGAAATATAATAGCATAGATACTAATTAACTATCATTAGTAGGCAAATATCTATTTCTAAATACAGTACTGTACATCAAACTTTTTTCCAAATATCATTTTGATCCTAATTTAAAAATATTGGTTAATATTTTAGGAAATTATAACATCAAAGCTATTAGACATAAAAAAACAACTTTATTACCATTCAGTATTGATGCAAAATAAATTATTTACATATCTGTAACATCTTAAATTTAAAAACGAAAGTATTTCTGAAAGAGAGTTTTCTTTTAAATAGCCATTATTCTGTGACTGCATGTTTAATACCTATTGGGACTCTACATGGTCTTGCGGTAACTACCGTTGAGGGGATTGGATCAACCAAAACAAGACTTCATCCAGTTCAGGAAAGAATAGCAAAAGCTCATGGAACACAATGTGGTTTTTGTACTCCTGGTTTTGTTATGTCAATGTACACACTTTTAAGAAACAATCCCGAGCCTCTAATGGATGAGATTGAGGAAAGTCTTGTCGGTAAGTAATATTCTTTGATGCTTTACTGCCTACTAAAAAAAAATAAAAAAAATAAAAAATAAAAAATAAAAAAAAACGAGAATGTTTTTCATCTAATTTTATTATTTAAAAAAAAAAAAAAAAAAAAAAAAAAAAAAAAAAAAAAAAAAAAAAAAAAAAAAAAAAAAAAAAAAAAACTCTTTTTTTTTTTTTTTTTTTTTGAGAAAACTGGAGAGGGTTAAACATCTAAAATCTCCTCGTGATTGATAATTAATTAAAGCCTTGATTTTATCGAATAATAGAAAAATAAAAAAATAAAAAAAATTTTTTTTATAATAAATAATTTATTAAGAATATGGTAAAATAAATAAATATTTTAAATCTTATTTCAAAAGATGTGAGTAAGAGAAGCTGAATCACAAGAATTCATTCAAACTTATTATTGTACCTATTTAACTATACTTTTTATACACAATTTTATTTCAAAATTTGATTATTTTTGTTACCCATTTTATAAGATTGAAAAATAATCAAATTTTATTTCAAAATTTGATTATTTTAGTTACCCATTTTATAAGATTGGAAAATAATCAAATTTTATTTCAAAATTTGATTATTTTAGTTACCCATTTTATAAAATTGAAAAATAATCAAATTTTATTTCAAAATTTGATTATTTTAGTTACCCATTTTATAAGATTGAAAAAAGCAATCATTTAAGAGTAACTACAAGTAAAGTGAAATTAGTAAATACAATTTTAAACATAAACATCAAAAAAAAAATATTGAATTAATTAGCTGACTTTATTAACCAGGAAACCTCTGTCGTTGTACGGGCTACAGACCCATTCTGGAGGGCTTTAGGACCTTCTCAAAAGAATTTAATCAAGGATGTGGTAAGGTTGATTGCTGTAGGCAGAAGGATAACTGCTCAGAAGAAGAAAAAGAAGGTAATAATAATAATAATAATAATAATAATAATAATAATAATAATAATAATAATAATAATAATAATAATAATAATAATAATATTAATAATAAAAATTTGAAGGTAACGTAATAATAATTAAAATAATAATGATATTAATATGATGGTAAAGTAAAAAATAATAATAATAATAATAATTTGAATATAAAGAATAATAATAAAATTTAAAGTTAAAATAATAATTCAAAGGTAAGATAATAATAATAATAATAATAATAATAATAATAATAATAATAATAATAATAATAATAATAATAATAATAATAATAATAATAATAATAATAATAATAATAATAATAATTTCAATCTTCAATTTCAATATTTTATTCAGGGGTACAATTACAGATAATACAGTTTTTCAGTAGGTCCTATTCTACTAGATACAATATTAATAATTAGTTAGATGTACTATCGTGGACAGAAGTAATCGACTGTACTTGGGTGTGCTTGGGTCGATCTTTTTCAACGTAACATGGGTCTAATTTTAAGATTAAATTTTCCTCCAATCATTTTTCAACAAGATATTTTAGGTACGCCCATTGATCACAGTGTAAAATCTGCAGTATTTTAGGTTAACATAATATTTGGAACCGATATAGTTACACACACACAGATACATACACACACACACACACATATATATATATATATATATATATATATATATATATATATATATATATATATATATATATATATATATATATATATATATATATATATTAAAAATAAGGATAAATTAAGAATGGTTTTTTGCCGTATAGTTCTTGTTAAAATACGTATAAATAATCGAGTATATCGATACAATGCAATAACGAGGTGATATATACAGTATATATATATATATATATATATATATATATATATATATATATATATATATATATATATATATATATATATATATATATATATATATATATATATATATATATATATATATATATATATATATATATATATATATATATATATATATATATATATATATATATATATATATATATATATATATATATATATATATATATTATATATATATATATATATATATATATATATAATATATATAATATATATGGTCCATAGTGAAACTGAATGAGTATCGATATAAATAACGATATGTTATCGATACTTTATTGATATTTTTCTGGTAGAAATCGGGAAAGAGGTTACGATTTGGATTAAAAGGGGAATACCTAAAATCGTTAACAGGAAAAGTAGTCAACAGGTCAAATTGCCGACACGTCATTAACAAAATTTTCTCACTTGTCCAAAACGTCGACAACTTTTTTTTTTGGTAAGGTCAAAGGGCCGACAATTTTTTTTTAAAACTCGTCCAAATCGTCGACACTATAAATCGATATCGATTAATCGAAAGATATATATCACCATCACTCACGGGCCGGGGGGTACTGGGGGCAGAGCCCCTCGTAAACAAATGTTCGCGTGCCATTGAGAAAATTTTGTTAATGACGTGTCGGCTCTTTGACCTGTCGATTCCTTTTCCTGTCGACGATTTGGGGTATTCCCCAAGAGCAAGCGTAGGCACACTTTTAACCTTTCAAGTCAAGGTTAGGTTCTGTCGAAATAGTTTGTTGGATTTAAAAAATTTAAGGAATATTAATTATTTTTAAAAACTTTTAAAATAATTAAATTGGTGACAGTGAGGCAGGTCAAAATAAATAATAAAGTTGTATTTTTGACGTTAGAGAAATTAAAATAATTTTTTTTTTCATCAACTTGAAAAAAATTATTTTATCCAGTTTTACATTTAAGTAAAGGAAATGGTTCGCAGAACATAAGCAGATTCTCGATGTTTTACTATGGCCACCAAGAGAGTGTGATTTAAATCCTATTGAAAACATATGGGGATCAATTATCAAAAGTTGCCTCCTCGTTCTCTCAGAGGATGAGAGAACGAGGAGGCAACTTTTGCACCATGCCTTTAGATCTTGGAAAATATAGCGTAGAACACCACATGTATTTGAAAATAATATTGCAATCTATGCCTGACAGATTACAGTCCGACATCAGGAACGAAGGTGGATGGACAAAATACAAATATATATATATATATATATATATATATATATATATATATATATATATATATATATATATATA
>SEYY01023232.1:80000-85893 GCA_009176605.1 Armadillidium nasatum
GTAATTATAACACGTGTTATTTTATAAATGGCTTATTATAGAGGGTGTATCGTTATTATAATCCTTGATGCTGCTAGGTTAGTAGATCAATTAATCAAGATTTTGTTATAAAATAATAATCTTATAGTTGAAATAATAATGCCATAGAAGAACAGAGTTCAAATCCTCCAATAAGAGACAAGCTTCTCTTATGACGCAACAGTCATTCATCAGAGGAAGGAGCTTGGGCATGAGAGTGGGACTTCGTCATCTGACATAGTCAGGATAGGAACTCACTTCTCGTTATTCCCTCTGCGAGTCCAAGGAATATTTAATTATTAATTGATTTCATTATCACAATTATTTATCTTTTGAAGATCTTAACAGTGCGAGTATACAGTGCTAATATATATATATATATATATATATATATATATATATATATATATATATATATATATATATATATATATATATATATATATATATATATATATATATATATATATATATATATATATATATATATATATATATATATATATATATATTATATTTATATATATATATATATATATATATAATATATATATATATATATATATATATATATATATATTATATATATATATATATATATATATATATATATATATATATATATATATATATATATATATATATATATATATATATATATATATATATATATATATATATATATATATATATATATATATATATATATATATATATATATATATATATATATATATATATATATATATATATATATATATATATTATATATATATATATATATATATATATATATATATTATATATATATATATATATAATATATATATATATATAAATATATATATATATATATATATATATATATATATATATATATTATATATATATATATATATATATATATATCGGCCATATATAATATATATTATATATATATATATATATATTATATAAAAGGAATTATTATATATATATATATATACTAATATAAATATAGCATAGCGGCAGGACTATTATAAATATATATATATATTTATATGTATATATAATATATAGTAGAATAATTATATATAATATTGTCTGAAGCATTGTTGCTTCATTTACCATTTCATTTTGCATTTGCTAACTTAATACATGATTATTTATAAAGGTTATTACAGCTTATATAAATATATATATATATATATTTATATATATATATATATATATATATATATATATATATATATATATATATATATATATATTATATATATATATATATATATATATATATAATATATATATATATATATATATATATTTCTGTGAACTCGAGTACATATCTCGAAAGCATGCATCTCAGTGGTCCAAAAACTACCTTTTTCAGAGTCACTTCTTTGGGAGAACTTTTGGCCATAAAAAATATTCACAAAGACGCTGTAATTGTCGTTGGAAATTCCAAAATAGGTGCGTGAATATTTATATGCTTAGTTATGAGATGAGAAACTTCTTCTGACTGAAAATTAAATGTTTGTTTTTTAAAAGCTTAGGATTCGGAACCCAAATAAATTTGTTTGTTTTTACTTATTTTAGTTTAAAAGAACGCATCAAAAATATAGCTTTTAGCAGAATTGTAAAGAAATTTCAAGTACTTCTGTGGTGTTATCAAAAAATTTTATAGGATGAATGCCTAGTAATTCCTTGTATATTCGATCAATCATTTATTTAAATTACTGGAAAACCATTTGAAGACATTTTTCGTTTCGTCAAGTATCATTTTTTGATTATTCTGAAGTCACATTTATAATTTATCTTCTATGAACCACAACATTAATTGATTAAAGGAAAATAATTATTGTGAATGATAATCTTTTGTTCCTTAACATATTTTTTTTAAAAAATTTTCCTACTATTAAAAAAGATAATGAATATCGTGGTTAAGTTTAACATCTTGTTCGGAGTACTTTGGAGAAAGATTCTTCCTTTTCTTATTCATTTGATTCTTTTACAAAGAAATCATGAATTATACTCTAGGCGTAAATTATTGGCATACTGCTGCATTCCATTTCTGATTTTAGTGATTGTTTGCTCTCTATCATAAAATTCCAGATTTACAGACTACTCTAAAATAACATTTTATCATTGGTAGAGATTCCGTTGTTCTAAAGGATAGAGGGAAAGTCTTTAAAGATCTTTTTAATCTTTTGCTAACAAGAGTCTCAAAGGTTAAGCTGAGGCTGGAATATTTTCAAGTTTTATTACATATTTACTGGTTATTGAGTTAATTATTTGAGATCAAAAGTTGCATAAATTTTCACATTTAATAAATGGTATACAATTGTATGATAGTTTGCTTTTCTCTTTATGTAACCCTTTCAACCATTGTTATGTCGTAATCATCGAGATGAAAAAAAAAAGATAAGACCTTTTGCCATAGACTAATGTAAACATTTACAGCTATATTTATGATGATGATAGTACATGTATATATATATATATATATATATATATATATATATATATATATATATATATATATATATTATATATATATATATATATATTCAGGGTGTTTCGGAATTGCACGGCAATATTTTAGGTATGGGTTCCATACAATATTAGGAAAAATAAAGGTCATATAAACATTTGGCACAAAATACTTTATTAACGTGATATTGGGTCATACAGTTACTGTATGTATTTCGCAGGACATCATTTACAGTAACTGTTCAAAGTGGCCTCCATCTTCTTGAATGCAGCATTCTGCACGACGTATCCATGCTTCTCTGACATTAAAGATTAGAGTTCATGTCTTTTATGGTCAGTTCTCCACTTTCTATCCAGAACAACCTTGAGCAGTTGATGTAACTCGATATCCGTATCTCTGACCGCCTTGATGGTGAATCCAACATACTTGGTCTTTTCTTTTATATTCTTCTCTGAGATTATCCGATCACCTTCTTATCTCTGTGTTTGCTCTGTCTCTTCAAGTCTTCCGCAAGAGCGGCTACCTACTTTGACGAAGAGACGTTTCTGGCTCTTCAGTGCTGCTAATTGGTGTGACTTGGTGATGTACTTCTCTTATTTCGCAAGGAATGATGACTGTTTCCATGGGAGGAGTTCCTCGAAATGCACAGAACGCATAACCGAGGTGATTATCTCTGGCTTGGAGGCGTACATTCCATATTCTTTCCCTTGAACTAAAACTAACAAACTTTTGTTTAACTTTGCTTGTTCTCATGCTATTGGCTTTAATGATGCTGCCTTCATGGAATACTGTCTTCTTCAAACTTCAAAAACACATGCAACTGATATTTCATCCCGGAAACGTGTAAAGTCTATTCTCCGCAACGCCAAAACTCTTTTCTCAGGAGAAAATGCAATAATCTTTCTGGTTTCTATTTCTCGCTCCTTTTCTTACATTTTACAAATGATGCCAACTCTGACTTTGCTTCATCCTCTTGCCCTCTTTTAGTATCTTCTGACGGCACAACTGCCGATTTGCCTTCTAAAACTGAAATCTTTGCTCAAAGTTTTCTTCTAATTTAACCTTAGACGAATCCGAGGTACTCCTCCTTCTTTAACCCCCTTCAAATTATTTATGTCTAATATTGTAATTTTTTCTAAAGACGTCACATCTGTTCTCTCTTAAATTAATACTAAGAAGGGTTACGGTCCTGATAGTATCCCTTCTTTGGCTCTCAAGACTTGTGCTGTAATGCTAGCACCTGGCCTTTCTAATTCGACTTTCCCTATTTCCTGGAAACGTGCGCTCATTCAAAATGTGCTGAAGAAGGCGACTCTTTTCAACCATCTATTGTCTCATTTCTTTAACCTCCATTCTTTCTTTCTAAGATTTTAAAAACTCTTCCCAATTTTGAAATACTTTAATCCTTTTAATTTTATCTCTTGTCGCCATTATGGCTTTCGTTAAAAACACTCTGTACCATTGATCTTCTCTTCCTTCTTTCTGACTCTTGGTCTAGTGGCTTTCTGCCAGTCGAATTGTTATGTCCTTCTCTCGATATCACCGCAATTATAACTTACACTGCTTTTACCACACTCAGTCGCATACCTTAATCAATGAGACGGGATAATGCGACTCAACCTTTTTACACAGACTCATACTTTCTCTGTCTAACTCTTTGACCCCAGGCTTAACTTTTATGTTCATTCTTACGTGTTCTTCAGTGGTAAAGCCTAGAATACTCTCCCTTTACCTGTTTTCCCAACTTCTTTTGGTTTGCGCAATTTTAAACTCTGTGTATTGGGATGTTTCAGTCTTTAACTGACTAGATTTTCGGTACTTACCCCAAAATATTGTTTTCGTTTACCAATTAGAACTACGATAAAAATAAGAGTTCATGTTTCTAATGGTCAGTTCTCCAGCATTTGTTCTTTGCTACTGGTTGGATTATCTTTCAAAATGAAAGGAGAAATAAAGGGTCAAGTCGTCTGCTTAGAATTGGATAGGTGATGAAGAGGCGGATAGATAATCATTATTGAAAAATATAAAAAGTGTTGGAGATAGGAGAGAACTTTAAAGAAAACAATTAACAAAGATGCTACATAACTACAGGAAAGTACATCAGAAAAAGACCTCAAAGAAAAGTTCAGATACCGTAAAAAGGAATTTTAAAAACTAAAGCTTTATGCCAGATTCTGTCAAACTTTTTCGATATGTAGAATATTGCAAATGATCCAGTGAATCGCCGAATAGCAGAGGGCCAAGGTTTAAAATAAAGGGACAGAAAAAAACATGATAATTTTTGATCGCTCCTTATAGAAGTTTTATTTATTTTATTTTTAATTAAGAGTAAAAGAATTCAGATATATCTAAATCTTCCTGGAAAGAATGAACTCGAAAATTTAAGACACAAGATTTTAAAGAGATTGAATGATTGTTTAAGGGTTGAGTACGTTTAACTTTTTTCCCTGGGGAGGAGGCGTAGCTTGGTGGTAGGACCTTTTGTATATTGTCTAAAAGCGACATTGTTGTCAATGGGTTCGAATCCTGGCTTGCAAAAAACTTTTTTCTTTATATATATATATATATATATATATATATATATATATATATATATATATATATATATATATATATATATATAAGTATATATATATATATATATATATATATATATATATTCTGAAGGTTTGATATAAACATACATCACAAGCGATATCCAAAAATTATCCACCCTGTTGGTATTCCCGAAATGACCGAACTAAGAATAAGCAACTCATTCTTCGAAATTGGCGCAGCAGCTTCGATTTCGAACATCGAGTCGTTCATCAAGGAAAAAATTAAAGAAATTCCTGGTAATTTTTTTTCTTTTTACAAATTTTCATCTCTTGTTTGCTTTACTAAATATTTCATTACCAATGATTATTTTGATTTTTTTTTAAAAAGTTTAATTCTTTTTAATTTCAGAATCGAAATCAAAAGTTCTTTTTTCATTATCAGAAATGCTGAAATATTTCGGAGATCGTCAAATCAAAAACGTTGCTGTAAGAACTCTTTAGGAATTTTAATTCGTTACTTTTTTTTTTTTTTTAAATTTAGCATGAAAGTAATGCAAATATTTATTTTTGACAGAGTGTTGCAGGAAATATTATGTCAGGATTTTCAAAGAGTGACTTCAATACCATCTTTGTTGCATCGAAAACATTGTTAGTGTTTCAAAGTGTAGGTAAGCCTTTTCTTCCGAAGAAAAAGAAAACCTTTCAATTTTGTTTTGTTTTTAAAGGAAATTTCCATTTAATTTCTAAAACAAATCTTCATTTGCAGAAAGTACAACGGAAATCTTATTTGATGAAAATTTTTTGCAAAATGAATTGAAGACCATTGTCAGTTCAAACAAAGTTCTCGTTACTATCAAGATCCCTT
>SEYY01023233.1:0-2500 GCA_009176605.1 Armadillidium nasatum
GATTTGGGAAAGCAGATCAATAAGTTTAAAATCCAAGAAGATTAATTTGTTGTAAAATAAAATTTATGGTTGATATTAAGAGAAGAATTTTGTATTTAATAACTTCAATAATATAAAAAACGTCTGAGAAAATACATCATGAATGATCTTAAAAAACGAATTTATTAAATCTTACGTGGTCAACATTTGTTGTAAGAACAGATGCGATATCTGGACTTCTAATAAGACAGATGGAGCGATATTACAGAAACGTGTAGTTCTGGAAAGAGTAGCTAACTGTTTGGTGAACTGAAAGGTTAAGAAATTGACGGATACTCGAAAGAACAAATATTTATTCGATGGGAAATATAAAACTGTTAAGGAAAAAATCTTTCAGTTTGTGAGATACATTAAAAGTAGGTAACAACTAGAAAGTCTGTAGGTTTCAATGGAATTGTCGTGAGAAATTAAAATGATTTTGAGTAGCATACATTGAACAGGTTAAAGTCGTTGGCAGAGGGTATACCAAAAAACTTATAAAACATATTCCATTAAGATCTCATGTTGCCGCCATACCTATGAATTCAGAGATGCTTCAAGAGTGTTTTTAATTATATATATATATATATATATATATATATATATATATATATATATATATATATATATATATATATATATATATATATATATATATATATATATATATATATATATATATATATATATATATATATTATATAATATATATATATATATATATATATAATATATATATATATATATATATATATATATATATATATATATATATATATATATATATATATATATATATATATATATATATATATATATATATATATATATATATATATATATATATATATATATATATATATATATATATATATATATATATATATATTTGCATGGGAGTTTTAGAAGTGCAAAATCATTGTACATGTGAATAGACAATAGATATAACTTCTGTATTAGTTTTTTTAAAATGTTCTTCCTTTATTTGTCATGTGAATTTATTCTATCAGTTTCGTAACTTCGTATTTCACATCCCCTTTATCAGTAAATTGCAGGAAATATCTATGTATTGTCATCAGTTTTTAATGTAGTTGTTGATTTAATCAATTTTTCTTCAAGGTGATTAAGCACAAATTCTTGTTTAGCATTATGAAATGTGTCGGATTGCATTTTTATGTTGGGGTCAAATTATAACTTCTAAAATATATCGACTGAGTTAGAAAGTTTCGCTATTAAAAGAATTTTAACTTTTATGCTCTTTTGACTTGAAAATATTTAAAAATATTAGGTGCAATATCTATATATATCTACTATCTTCTTTTTATATATCACTTCCCATTTAATTTTTTTAAAGGGTTCTATAATAAAACCAATAGGTTACCATACGGGCCCCATACAATCAAAGCCCGATAGGGCAAATGACAAACACAATTTTTGTTACTAGACTTTGCTTAGGGTACATAAGGTTTTTCTATGGCAAACCTTTTATCCCCTATGGAAAAACCTATAGAGAAGCCTATAAACCATGAAAAAACCTATGTAAAATTCAAAATAAATAAACTTCAGCTTTAGTGGTTATTTTGCCTGCTAACGCAATCATCATGTATATAATGTATTTGCTACCTAACCATCAACTGTGTATCATATTTGAAAACGGAATTGAAAGTATATTACTAACCTGATATTTCTCGGAAATGAAGTCGCGTGATCTGTCGAGCATGAAACGAACTCGCCGACCAATAAGCGAACCACTATATTTGGAAGTTACTTTCTATCGCTCTAGCAGCTGAGCTAAAAAAAAAATCCTATAACATTGTTTTAAATTTTTTGGGACTTTATCAGTTTTCCCAGCTTCATTTGACAAGTACCATTTCAAGCGCTATAACTTGACTAGGTTTCTGGTATTTCCCCAACTAATACGCCAAATTAGAATACCTCTGGCCTTTGCTCACCAGAGGATATATATATATATATATATATATATATATATATATATATATATATATATATATATATATATATATATATATATATATATATATATATATATATATATATATATATATATATATATATATATATATATATATATATATATATATATAACCTGTAGGCTGATGCCTGTCGGGTGCTACACCTCCAGGCTCCGTAGTCCATTATCACGCCGATGTCGTCAATCTTCGATTTTCATTCGTCTGAGGGGTAGCCTTGGTATCTCGAGTAGTTTCTTTTTTACGAAGCCGGCTTGCTAGGCTTATCACAACAACCTCTCAATGCTGGGAGGCGGCATCAACTGTGAATCATATGATTCCCAGTTGTACGTGGGAAGAGAGAAACAGCTGATAGATCCTCCCTGCCCTACGCAGCTTATTGAGCAATATAATTGCTAGACTAAATGACTCAGACGTCATAGTAGTGCATACTTTGAAATAATCAAAATTGAAGCTAAAATTCCAAAAAACATTATATATTATTTCACTTC
>SEYY01023233.1:7500-15000 GCA_009176605.1 Armadillidium nasatum
ATTATTATTATTATTATTAATTATTATTATTATTATTATTATTATTATTATTATTATTATTATTATTATTATTATTATTATTATTATTATTATTATTATTACGTTGTTGTTGTTGTTGCAAACCTGCTTAATTATTTTTAATTTATGTCACTTAAGTCTCTACATTAAAATAAAGCTTCTTCTTAAACAGTGACTTGCCGGGGAGTGGTGGAATGTATTTATATAAAAAAATTAATTGAATTTAAGCACCTCCTTCTTTTAATGTGCTTGTGAAAAAAATGAAGTTTAAGAGTGAATACCTTCCAAAGAATCAATGTGAAGATACTCGTGAAGATACATGGATATGAAGATTGACGATGTACCTTTGTGGAAGCTCTCTATAAATATTATTTTGTGTATACGTTAAACTAAAAGCAAACAGGAAAATTTCATTATCATTGTGTGTAACTAGTAACTGTTAAATGTTAACTAGTAACTACTTTATTGGTGGTTGTCGCTTTCAGTCATAACATTATACAATGAGGTATTAAACAAAAAAAATGGCAGATTTTCATTTTATGTATTAACAATCAAATTGTAATTCTAATTTGGCTCGGTGGCTTACTGAAATCAAAGAGGTTGAGGAAGTAAATGTTTGCCTCATATTTCTAGAGTCTTCGGGAGCTAGGTATTATATATATATATATATATATATATATATATATATATATATATATATATATATATATATATATATATATATATATATATATATATATATATATATATATGCTGTAAACTTATAACAAGTAGTGCGTTAGCAACAAATGATTAATAATATTATCAATATCTTATCTTTAAGAAAAGAATCACATGTTATTCCTAGAATCACAAGAGGAAAAAATTGAAAAAAAACAAAAATAAAAAAAAAGCCCGAAAAATAATAGTAATAATAATAATAATAATAATAATAATAATAATAATAATATAATGATAATGATAATAATAATAATAATAATAATAATAATAATAATAATAATAATAATAATAAAAATAATAATAATAATAACAATAATAATAATGTAATATTAATAATAATAATAACAATGATAACAATAATAATTATAATAATAATAATAATTATAGTAATATAAATAATAATAATAATAATAATAATAATAATAATAATAATAAATAAATAAATAAATAGAAATTTGATTTTTTTTTAATTTTTTTTTTTTTTTTTTTTAAATAAAAAATAAAATATAAATAAATATTAATAAAATAATAGTAATAAAATAATTTATAAATTAAAAAAAAAAAAAAAAAAATAAAAAAAAAAATATTAATATATATATATATATATATATATATATATATATATATATATATATATATATATATATATATCATCCTCGGTTATGCGAGGAGAACCATGAGCAAGGGTAGGAGGACTAGCAACCCGCACTGCAATTACTGTTCCTGCTTGAAACAACTCCAGGGCCAGCATGAAACTATAGCTCCGTGACGGGATGCAAGATCTGCAGGAGAGTATATGTATGGGAGAAAATGTTCAGAGGTTAGATGGAAAACAATATTAGCCTCACTGAAATGGTGTAAACCATACCTGGGAGTCTAAATAAAACTCAAGGACTAGCATTGAAACCAACGAGACGAAAAACATGATCTTTTAAAGTCCTCTAGGGGAGGGACTATTAAGAGCAGATGGAGAAAGATGCATTGGGAGGGAGGATGCCATTACAAATAGTATTCATATTGTAAGCCCCGACCTGGATACATAACTCGCCCCTGCATCCTACTGGCCTGCAACTGCTGGAGGAGGTACATATAGTGTTCTTAATAAATGTTGAGCCTTCCTCGACCCATACACCAGCTGCTTTAGATGATACCATAAATAAAAGTCACAAGGACTGAGGCCTGAGGACCTGGGAGGCCATGGAGTCGAACCATCGATGTTGATCCACCAGCGTGGGTATACTTGGTATTTAGTCAGCGGGTTATGCGCCTGTGTCGATGCGGTGGGATCGTGTCGGGCTGAAACCACATACGGAGAACGGTGAGTGGTGGAAATAACTTTAAAAAAAAGAAGATCGAATAGGTCTTCGTCTAGATGCCCAAGGTACGACGCTTCGGTCTGGGTCTCGTCCAGGATATGTACATTGTTTGTCATTTCCCATATTGTCCCCTCAATATCATATAAACTAGCTTCTTACGGGCCTATATGTTCTCGATGAAATTTCATTGTAATATATATATATATATATATATATATATATATATATATATATATATATATATATATATATATATATATATATATATATATATATATATATATATATATATATATATATATATATATATATATATATATATATATATATATATATATATATATATATATATATATATATATATATATATATATATATATATATATATATATATATATATATATATATATATATATATATATATATATATATATATATATATATATATATATATATATATATATATATATATATATATATATATATATATATATATATATATATATATATATATATGTAAAACTACGTCTGATAATGTTGGAAAATATAATGTCCTTTCAAAGGGAAAATTATCAGTTTTAGTGGTCGTATTCTGTCCAGAACAAATAACAATATCAAATCAATAATCATTAAAAAGCATGAAAGAAAATTTTCTCTTTGTTTGCTGTCTAACAATGACAATCTTAATTCGTAAAAAAGTAATCTTCAATAATAGTACCTTTTTATCTAACTAAAAATTCCTTCTTCCTAAAAAAAAAAAAAAAAAAAAAAAAAAAAAAAAAAAAAAAAAAAAAAAAAAAAAACTCGACTATATTTAAATTCTCTAATGAAAAGGAACGTCACATTTTTAATGAGTTAAAATCTTATTTTTCGGATCTCTTCTTACTTTAATTTTAAAAATTTGGGGACTTTACATAGAAAACGGATTTTAGAAATTAAAAGAACTTTTGTCTAATTAAAATCTATTTATAACTAGACCTAATAAAGAAGCTGGTATTGTTATTATGGGTGGAATTAACCTTATTAATAAGATGCTTGTACTTCTTTCTGATACTACAAAATTTAGTATTGTGCCCAATAATTGTAACAAACTAATTCATCTACTCTAGGAAAGTTAAATAGAGTCCTTGAAAAATTAAAAAAAACAATAATATTATTAATTAATTTATCTACAATTCTCTTTACTCGTTGGGTGCCAAACTTGAAATTCTGTATGGCCTTCTTACAGTACAAAAACTTGGTTTACTCATTCGTCCAATTTTATCTGCTATTAACATGATTAATTATAACTTTTCAAAAATGTTCTTACCGTCTATAGAAAATGTAACTTAAAAAGAATATTCGATTAAGAAAATTGTTTCAGAGATTTTAAAATTTATAAATGTAGATAAATATATTTTGGCGAGTTTTGATGTTCAAAGTTTATTTACAAATGCCCCTCTAAATGGAACTCTGGACATTATTCTTAATTTCTTATTCTCTAGTGGAAGGACGGTCAATGGTTTGGATAGATCTAGTTTTGAAGAATAATTACATATAGCTACTAAAGACAAAATGCTTCTATTTTATGGAAAATTTTGAAAACAAATTGATGATGATAGTCCATTAGAGTTTACACTTAGTAATATATTTATATTCCATTTTGAATATTCCTGGCTTCATAGTTGCCCTGTTGAATTTCGACCTGTTTTCTATAGGAGGTATATTGAGGAATCTCTCTCACCCTTTGATCTAAAGAACACGTTGAGATGTTTCTGCCTATTTTAACTCCAAACATCCTAACATCAAATTTACGTTTTAAATTGAAGAATATAATTCTCTAACATTTCTTAGCATTTATACATATAAAGAAAACTAAAAATTCCAGACCATTGTTTATAGGAAGCAAACATTTACCAGATTGACCGCTAAATATGATTCTTTAATCTCTCATATTTATAAAGTTAATTTGGTGAAAACGTTATATGATGGAGAATATAAGATTTTTTTCGCTTTATATTAATCTGTCAAATGAATTGGACTTCCTAAATTAACTTTTTCTAAGAAATAAATTCACCGACTTTCTCATTGAAGATGTATTTAGAAAACAGCTTTCTTTAAAATTTCAGCAATCTCTTCAGGCCAAATTAACCGTACCTAAAGAACTTTTATTCATCAAGTTGCCAGTTTTGGGGAGAATGAGTTACCAAATTGAATGGAAAATTAATGGAATATTAAAAATTAGTTACCCCATCTTAAACGAATTTTTAATATACTCGTATAATAGCAAAATTGGAATATTTTTCAAATCTTTGAAAAGACTTCCTACACCCATTTTGCTCATTAGTGATATATAAAAACAATTGTGGTAGATGTGATGCTGCCTATATTGGAAAGACTACTCGAAGTCTTTCAGCCCGTATTGCAGAACACAAGGATATTTCCTTCAGAACTTTGGACTAGTTGCGTCATCATCTCCCCCCCTATTCTGCTATTAATATTCATTCGCTTCAATTAAATCACCAATACAACATTTAGATTTTAAATTTTTAGATTTTGAGTACGAGCCGGACTTCCATTCGCTGGAATCTTTATATATTTAGCACCACAAACCTAAATTACAGTACAATTTGCTTTCTGATAATATAATTTTGAAATATTATTTCGACGTGTGATAAAACATTTGTATACATTTATTTATTTATTTTAAAAAGTAATTTGATAATATTTTTTTTATTATTATTTTATTATTTCAATCATTGTTATAATGTTCATTCTATCGTTAGCCTTGAGAATGGGTTGAAGGAATTCTGACTCAAAACTAGTTGGCATCAGCTTTCTTAAAAATGTTTAAATTTGTCTTGATCCTTTTTGGCTTATATATATATATATATATATATATATATATATATATATATATATATATATATATATATAATATATATATATATATATATATATATATATATATATATATATATATATATATATTGCTAAGATTCTTTGCTAATTACCCTTGGAATGAATCCTGTTTTATTCCAGAGGAATGCCTCTGTCTCTGCCGAATAGGTAGGGGCTGTAATCGCCGCAGGGATAATAGGGTTCATTCCAACTTCAATTAAACCTCTTTCTTCTCAAAACCCAAGGTTCAATAGTAATTGCTCTCGTGCCATTTATGAAAGAGACAGTGTTTATAGTTCATGGAAAAACTCTAATTCTCCAATCACTCCTACTAATTTTCATTTAACTCGGAATCATTGTAGGGATATTATTCGGCGGACCAAGCGTGCTTTCACCAAAAGGAAGTGCACTAAGCTCCTTGGTTCTCCTATTGATTAAAATTTCTGGTCTACCCCTAGCCAAAAATATCTCTAATAACTTCTGTAAACCTGCCTTTCCTCCTCTTATTCGTTCTGTTGCTAATAATCCTTCTGAAAAAGAAAATCTTTTCGGCCTTCCCTTTGTTTCTTCAATTGAACCCTCAACGATTCCAGCTCTCATCCTCCTATTCCTTCTCCTCTCAGGTATCCCATGTCATTACCTGTGATTTCACATGATCAGGTCCATGGATTCCTGAAAATTATGAAAGTCAGGAACGGATGGCGTTTCTCCCCGTGTTCTGAGAGAGTGTGCTTCTGAGGTGGCAGCTGTCCTTGCTCAACTCTACTCTCTCCGCCTAAATACTAATACTTTTCCTCAATGCTGGATGCACTCATATGTTCAGCATATCCCGAAGAAGGGTAGCCACCCTAATCCCTCTAATTATCGTCCTATTACTCTCACTTGTGTTCTATCTAAAATCTTTGAAACTCTCCTTAACTCTCATTTCTTGGATCATCTGGAATCTCACTCCCTTCTTTCAAATCATCAGTAGGGCTTTTGACGTTCAAGGTCTACTGGTGACATACATTTCTATCTTACAAATTTATGGTCTTCTGCTCTTAGGTATTATGGCGATTGTGTGGTGGCTCTTGACATTTCCAAGGCTTTTGAACAGGCATGGCATGCGTCACCACTCACCAAGCTCCCTTAATTTGGGTTTCTTCCCTCTCTTTGCTTACTTATGCATAGTTTTCACTCGGATCGTTCCATATCGGCACTTGTCGATGGAGAGACCACTTCTCTTTTTCTGTCAATTGTGGTGTTCCTCAAGGTTCTGTTCTATTTCCAACTTTATTCTTACTTTCATCAACCATCTTCTAAGCTCCACTTCTAACTATGTTCATTTTTATGCTTGTGACCCAATCCTCCATTCTTTCACTCATTTCAACTCTGCTCCCTCTTCTGCTTCTAGAATTGCTTCTCATCTTCAACTTTCTGACTACATTCTTGCAGATCTGGACGAGATTTCCCGGTCGGGTAGCCTCAAGCTTGTTAAATTCAACTCATTAAAAACTCAACTTCTTCACATCTCCCTCTCGAAAACACATCTCATCTTTCGTATCTCCTTCGACGGCTCTCCCGTCTTACCTGTAAACAAAATTAACATTCTTGGTCTGAACATAAACAATAAACTTTCTTGGAATCTCATATCACAATGGTTGCTTCAAAGACGCTGTGAATACTTTTCAGATTGCAGGAATTTTGTTCTTTCGAACAGTTACTCCAATTATATAAGGACCCTATTTTCCCTTGAATGGAGTATTGTTCTCACATCTTGGGGGGGGGACTCCGGTTCCACCTCTCTTTTGGATAGGGTTGAGTCTAAGATTAAGTGATTCATAAACTGTTATTTCCTTTCAAACTCACTTGACCCTCTGTCTCTGCGACGTAACGTTGGTGCACTATCTCTTTTCTATAGGTACTACAATGGCAGCTGCTAGAGGGAATTGACCTCCCGCATTCCAAAAACCATTACGTCGCCATCGTAGCAGAAGGGAAGCTATGCTTCGCATGAATTTTGTGTGAATATGGTAAACCACAGGCTTATCCGTTGTGGTGCCTCCTTCTTTATAGCCACTTCTGTTCTGTGGAACTATCTGTCAATATTTGTTTCCCTCCAGTTATCAAACTTCCTTTATTTAAGGCCTCCGTCAGCGCCCACCTAAGAGATTTGCGTTGGACGGCATTAGGTAGGTTTCTCTTTTATTTTTTATCTCTGCCTCCTCCTTGAAAATGGTTTGGTCCGTGAACGGTGGTAATCTGTAAAAAAAAAATAAAAAATAAAAATAATATATATATATATATATATATATATATATATATATATATATATATATATATATATATATATATATATATATATATATATATATATATATATATATATATATATATATATATATATATATATATATATATATATATATATATATATATATATATATATATATATATATATATATATATATATATATATATATATATATATATATATATATATATATATATATATATATATATATATATATATATATATATATATATATATATATATATATATATATATATATATATATATATATAT
>SEYY01023233.1:20000-40000 GCA_009176605.1 Armadillidium nasatum
CTGAACTCTCCCGTCGTACACCTCCTCCATTGAGAAGGGCTCGTGCGACTCGGCTTTCTACATAGTTTGATCCTTTCTCTGTCCAACTCTATGACCCCAGACTTAACCGCTATGCTAAATCTTACGTGTAATCTATTGGTATAGTCTGGAACACACTTCCTTTATCTGTTTACCAACTTCCTTTGATTTGCTCACTTTTAAACGTAGTGTATCCGGTCATGTCGGCCATTAACGATTAGATTTCAATTATTTCCCCAACTCAGGTGGAAATTGGTAAGCCTTTAGCCTACGCACACCAGAGGAGATTATATATATATATATATATATATATATATATATATATATATATATATATATATATATATATATATATATATATATATATATATATATATATATATATATATATATATATATATATATATATATTATTTTTATATTATATATATAATATAAATATATATTTATTATAATAATATATATATATATTATATATATATAATATATATATATATATATATATATATATATAATATATATATATATATATATATATATATATATATATATATATATATATATATATATATATATATATATATATATATATATATATATATATATATATATATATTATATATATATTTATATATATATATAATATATATATATATATATATATATATATATATATATATATATATATATATATATATATATATATATATATATATATATATATATATATATATATATATATATATATTATATATATATATATATATATATATATATATATATATATATATATATATATATATATATATATATATATATATATATATATATATATATATATATATATATATATTAGTCATATAAAAGATAAACAGGAGTATGTGTCATTGACTTTATAATCAATATGTTTCCCAGAATAAAAGTTTAATCTTTTATCTTTACTAACAATAAAAGACTCTTTAGTTTTTTTATTTTTTATTATTATTTTTTTATTTTATTTTTTTTAATTAAATAAAAAAGTTCATATCTCACGGGCATTGCCCTATTCTAGGAGAGGAACTTTTCTAGGTAGTATATATACCTAGGATTCCCCGAGTGGGATCGAATCGGTGGTCTTAACCATGTGAATCAATCACTCTACCGTTTGAGTCACGGTAGACGCGGATATTTTCGCATACTAAATGAAAATTCTTTTTAACGAATGAAATGTGCTTTAAAATTTTAAAATTTAATAGTAATGGATCTAGTTTACAGATATTTAAAAGAAAATAGTTTTTGATTTTGATTTTTAAGCATTTTAATATCTTATGAAAATATAACATTATTAAAAAACAGTTTTAAAATTAGTAATTATTTCGCTTTCGTTTTTTTAGTTTATTTATTTATTTTTTTGGTTAGATTCTACATGCAGTATTATCTCCTATGTAAATAAGAACTATACACGAAAGGAACCAAAAGTTCAAACTTAAAAATTCCTAGAAAAAGGAAACAAAAATTGCTTTGCAAAAACTAAAAGTATTTTACCTATTTATATTCCCTAGAAATTTATATTTTTAAATTAAGGAATAATAATTCTTGAACTGTGCTTGGTCCATATATAAAACAAAAAAATGTTTTTCTAAGCATTTCTCAAAACAATATATTAAAAAAATTATTTTCTTAAAGTAATTTTAGAATTGTAAAATTATTAAATCATTTTGATCGTTAGGGGTGTCTTCATCTTGGTGCTCAGAAGGTAGTACAGACTGATGAACAGCAACTACTACTTAGATCCCTCATGCTCACAGAATTCCTTCAGGACTTCCAGATTCTTACACTTCTCGTTGGGAAGAGGAATGAATATATATTAGATCTGGTCAAATATCCGACATTCTGGTAGGTTTGCCTCTTTCTTCCACTTCTTCCCTTGAACCTATACCTTGATCCTATATCAATGCTGAGACGAATGGATCCGTTGTACATGTTTCATTATGATCTACTGTTATGGATTTTTGTTGAAAGAATTTTATCCGTTTCACTGACCTTACATAAGGGGAAAACTTACACAACTTAGAAGAAAGAAATTTGTTTTAGCCTTTTAAAATCCCTTTTTTTTTCCTTCAAGGGAGTACCATAAATGAACATTGACTGTATTGATAATAATCCCGCTTCGGTTGAACTGTTGATTTTCCATTGTAGTAGGAAACTTTTGGTGATGACTCCACCCTTCATTACTCCTTTCTCTTTGAAAAATGTCCCTCCCAACAGCAGTTAATTGACGCAGGAAAAAATCACTTTTTTGTGTTACTTTGAAAAGAAATGCAAATCAAACAATAATCTCGTTTTCACATATTCTAGACTTTTTGTTGTCCCCTGTACCCTACATATATATATATATATATATATATATATATATATATATATATATATATATATATATATATATATATATATATATATATATATATATATATATATATAAATTATTTTATTTCAGATTCTGCTGGGAAAATACTGCAGCTCTCAACTTGATTGCAATTCATATACATCATGTGTCTACTCTGGAAAACGCGTTCCTGATCCATTAGATTGTCATAATTATCGTTACTGCATGTACGGCCCATTTGGAAATTATATACCTTCAGATCATTCATACGCATGCAGCAGTAAGTATTATTTTAACCCGGCACGTGCTAATTGTGATTATGGCTCATTTACCAATGATTGCGTCAACATATGCTCACTTGAATGCGCCACGTTTGAAAACGAAACAGTTGCAGTTCCGGGTGATTGTTCTTCATTTTACACGTGTACCCCTAACCACATAAAGATCAAAAGCCAGTGTCCTCCTGAAGCCCCATATTTTTCTGGTACTATTTGCTCCCCAAATTCTTATTCTTGCTGTGATAGTTGTGTGCCATATTGTAAGGAGTCCTACATCCAAGTTCCTGATCCCTTCGACTGCAGAAATTACTACTTGTGTTCGGCTACAGGTGTACCATCTGAAGAAAACAAGAATAGGTGCCCAGAAGGACAATACTTTAATCCATATGTGGGCAAATGCGCACTTGAAGATTCGTATAATTCTTGCTCTCCCTACTGTTCTCCTAAGCCCAGGACTACAGGTGCTACAACGCCCTTTATAACTTTTACTACAGAGTTTTTAACATCATACTTCAAAGCTAAATGAAAATTATGGGAGTCATTGAGGAATTAGTTCCGATTTCTCAAATCTATAATAATTAGGTTTAGAAAATAAGTATTTTATAAGCAAAACTTAAATATATTCCTTGGCAAATAACAAAATGCAACATTAAAGATGCAAATACATTTTTCATCTATTGGAATGCAAAATTGTTATATTGGCAGCCATCAAAAATAAGAGTTAGTGTATATTTATTCTCTTCAGTATATATATATATATATATATAATATATATATATATATATATATATATATATATATATATATATATATATATATATATATATATATATATATATATATATATATATATATATATATAGGAACCGACCGGGGCCCCGGCCCGGCCCCGGCCCCGGCCCCGGCCCCGGCCCCGGCCCCGGCCCCCCCGGCCCCGGCCATTTTTACTGACCCCGGCCCCGGCCCCGGCTAAAAATCAGGGAAAACCGGGGTTGCCGGCCGGGGTTAAAATGGCAAATTATACAAAAAAAAAATTTATTTTTTTATTTTCAGCCGATTCTGCTGAAACTTTCAGTGTATATAGATTTTTTACCGGTAAGAAAAGTCCATTTCTAGCGTTTTTCCGAGTCTATTACGGTTAAAAAAAATTTTTTTTTTTGTGGAAATTTTACCCTTTTTCAATAGAATGGTGGTGCCAAACCACTTTTTATAATGAGCTGAAAGTTGGACTATTTATTCAAAATTATATGGGCTACAAAAGCCTCTAATAGACTTTTGTTTCCAGAGTTATAGAAAAAATGTTATAAGCCAAAAACTGACCAACTATAGAAAAAAAAAATTTTTTTAACTAAAAAAATCCACCTTTTCAGACAAAATCTTTTTTTTAAAAAACAACTATAACATTTCCTATTTTTGGTGTGTATAGAGGAGGGGTGGGGCTACAAATTCCTCTATGTACTTTATTCGATGAGATTCGTTGGTTTTGAGATATAGCCTTCAAAAAGGTCCATTTTTGGCCAAATTTCAAAAATTCCCAAAGTTTGAGAGGCTATATCTCGCTTCAAACAAAGGGCATTTAAAATGCACTAAATAAAAATTGTTGCCCTGTTCCTCTTCTAAACAATATTCACAAATAAAAAAAAATAGTAGGTAGCATTTTTTTTTTAAATAATTTTTTCCTCCAGAAGGGTACGATTTTTGCAAAAAAAAATTTCTAGACGTGATATTAAAAATCTATTCCCACCAATGCAAGAAATTGGGGCAAAGGTATTCAGTTAAATTTTCAGCTCATGTGGACCAGTGGTTTGACCAGTTATTCATTTTTTTCAACTTTGGGTCCAAATAAGTTTCAAACCGTTATAGACTCAAAAAAAAAATGCTCGAAATCAACTCAGAACTTCGTGAAAAAATTCACATACTTTTGAAAATTTCAGCTCAATCATTCAAATAATAACAAAAAATTTCAAACAAAATATAAGAAAATTAAGATTTTTTTCTTTTCTGTTTCTTTTGACCGCTCCTTTTCTGCTAGTGAATGTTCATCTTTGTGTTTTGATTTTAGATACTCCAAAAAGATTTGGTTGAAATTTTTTTTACTTGTAGCACCCGGAGGTTCTCTTCTAATTTTCTGACTGCAGATGTTACATTTAGCTATTTCGAGCCTATCCTGAAACATTGTAAAGTATTCAAATACTGCAGAAGCTGATCTTTTAGCCATATTGACTGAAAGTATAAACAAAATAATAATTTTTAAAATAATGCAGCTAAATGATACAAGTTTGATACATAGCAATAAAATAACAATGATATGTATAAATACAGGTTAAATTGATAATTTTATATCTTACATTTTTTCAAACTTTACCTTAGGGTCTTACCTAGGTAAACGTGTTAAATCACTATTATGAATTAGAATAATTTTTTTTTTTAATTTTTGTACTTTTTTTAAACTTTAACTATACAAAACTGGAATTTTCTGATTTTTTTTTAGAGAAAATGCATATAATCATTAATTTAAGTGAATGTTGCCTATTCTACTCCTTCCTTACAATTAAATAAACCTTATATCTAATTTTCTTAACCTAAAATTTCAGTGCTTTTGACCTCTTTACAAATTTTAGGAAACCCCGGCCATAACCCCGGCCCCGGCCCCGGCCAAATTTGGGTGACCCCGGCCCCGGCCCCGGCCAAATTCCAGCCCCGGTCGGTCCCTATATATATATATATATATATATATATATATATATATATATATATATATATATATATATATATATATATATATATATATATATATATATATATATATATATATATATATATATATATATATATATATATATATATATATATATATATATATATATATATATATATATATATATATATATATATATATATAATATATATATATATATATATATATATATATATATATATATATATATATATATATATATATATATATATATATATATATATATATATATATATATATATATATATATATATATATATATATATATATATATATATATATATATATATATATATATATATATATATATATATATATATATATATATATATATATATATATATATATATATATATATATATATATATATATATATATATATATATATATATATATATATATATATATATATATATATATAGATATATTATCATGTTTTAAAATTATTATGAAAATTCAAACAAATTATAGGAAGAGAGTTATAAAAAATTAATAATAGCACAAATAAACATCATAAACTAATATTATTAAGCTAAATAATTTAATGTTATTTCTTATTTATAAGTATATTTACTGTAATGTTAAACCTGTTTTTTAAATTGTTTTATTACTTTTTTACTATATCATTTTCTTTTAATAAAGTATGAGAAATTATTATTAGTTATTATTATCATCATTATTATTATTATTATTATTATTATTATTATTATTATTATTATTATTATTATTATTATTATTATTATTATTATTATTATTATTATTGTAATAGTTATTTTCTTGCACCATTAAGGAGGAGTATTAGCATATATATATATATATATATATATATATATATATATATATATATATATATATATATATATATATATATATATATATATATATATATATATATATATATATATATATATATATATATATATATATATATATATATATATATATATATATATAATGTATACTTTACGATAAAAAGATGAATTGAATTATGATGCAAATATCAAAATTTGAGTATAATTTTTAATCTACGATTCTATGAAGAAATATAAAATTTAAAAATATAAATACAAATATAAATATATAAATATAATATAAATATAAATTTTTAAACTTTCGTGACAAAATGTATTCTTAATAAAGCATCTGAGATAACTATAATTCTAGTTCGTTAGAATTAATTACTTTACCGAATAGAGGTAGAAATGTTGGAAAGGAGACAGATTTTTGTGGTGTTTGAACGAGTTGCAAAGATGCGGGACAAGGGTCGTACTTATCATGCAATCTACCAACCGCTTTTCTAATGTCCATCCATTTTTTTTAAAAATGGAACTCGCAAGTCAATGACTTCACGTCACGTCTCCTTCCTGTTCGAAGAAGGAGACTTTTCTAGGAAGTTTCCTCCAAAGATTCGCTTGATGGATTGAACCAACTCTCTCAAACACTTGAGTTAACCACTCTACTATTATGAATAAAAAGTAACACAAGTATTTATTATTTAAGCTTTAGAAATAGGACTTTATCTACATTTTCACTGCAAATTTACGACGCGTTTTCCATCAAACTGTAGGTAAACCCTGGTGGTTTTCATGGTAGAATTCTAAAGAAAGGTAGCAATAGTATTACAAATGTATTGTATTTGAATTTTGAACGATATCTTCTTACCTTTGGTGAACTACTAAAGGAATGAAAAGTGGCGAACGTGATGCGTATTTAAAAGAAAGGCAGAAAGGAAGATTTAGGAAATCATAAACCAGTTAGTTTAACATCTCTGATTGTAAAAGTTTTGGAAAAATTACTAAAAAGTCATATAGATGACTAGTGATAATAATATACTGAATGACTCACAACATGTCTTTAGAAAAGAAAATAGTGTTAGACAAGCCTTTTAGAGTTTATGAAATACATTACTTACCTCAGTGACCCAGAAAATCCATATTTAGACTTTAACAAAGTCTTTGATAATGTACCCTTAAAAAGGCTAATCAAAAATCATATCATTTTTTGTGCATGATTGGAGAAACGAATGGTTGATGAATAGAACGCAGTGTGTACTACTTAATGGCAATAAATCTTCATGGGAAGTAGTGGAGAGTGGTGTCTCACAGAGTTCAGCGTTGGAACCACTACTATTCCTCATATATGTAAATAATCTGAACCAAGGACTTGGGGTGTATAAGATTTCTAGGTTTGCAGAAGACAACAAAATGACTACCTCCGTAAGGAATAATAATGGATTTAAGAAGATTAAAAGTGATCTAGATAGACTTCGTTATGAAGATAAGTGACAAATGAATATTAATGTCAAAAGATGTAAGGTTCTTAATGAAGGTTACTCGAACATAATAAGTAAATGCAGTAAGAATGTGGATTGGTTTGAGTCTGTGGACTAAGAAAAAATTTCGATGTGTTTATAAACAGTAGTTCGAAAGTGTTTTGAAGCAAGGAATAGGGTTAATTAATAAGATGTTTGGTAAATTAAATCTCATTGTTGTTTACAAGATCAAGGAAGTTATGAGTAAGCTGTGAAGTAATGTTAAGAGTAATCTGCACAAGTTTGAATCCCTCACATTAGAAAAAACCTATATATGCTAAAGAGAGTGGAACATATAAGAACAAGAAAGATTTCTGGTAATTGAGATAAGGATTATGAAGAGAGGCTGTGGTAGTTAGGAATGCTTCCCTGTTGAAAGTCTCTAAACAAAATATTTAAATCCCATGATAATACTTACATAAATAAAATTCTTCATATTAGACCACGGAAAGGAGACAGAGTGCCTGATAAGAAAGCTAAAAAAGTATTGTCATCACGACATACGAAAATATTCATTCACCAATAGGGTGGAATGGACTGATTTGCCTGAGGAAATTGTTGATTGTAATTCACTAGCAAAATTCAAGAAAGGACTGGATTGGTATAATGGATGGTCTAGGTATATCAGATAGTGTATTACATTATCTAGTGTGTACCGTGACTAAGCCCAATTGGCAGGTTTGTAGTTAGCCTTCGGTACTGGTGACAAGGTTTTGGATGCTAGCTTAGTTAACACATTTGTTATGATTAAGCTTAATAAATTGCAGGTTACATGTATAATTAGGGAGTTTGGTTAATTATTTGCATGATGAAATTTAAATTTAAGACGAACCATTTAAAGGACATGTCAACTGTAAGCATATTTTTGAATGGACAGTCATTATAGTTCTTGTAACTTTTAACTGTCCCTCTATTTGTTCTATAATTTTTATGTCTTTGAAACGAAAGAATGTGAAGAAGCAGAATTTAACTAATATATTAAAAGGAATGTACCCCTCCATACTACACACTCCGAGGGGCCCCAGATACCAAAAGAGTTATAGTCACATGGGATATCAAAGAAGTGCGACTTCCGAGCTCGATCAGTTATTAGGAACAAAGAGCAGAAAATGTCTCCTCGAACGCATGAGGGCTTCATGTGGTAGAGTTGAAGAGGCAGTAAAGGACACATAAATAAGAAGGTGGTCGAAGAAACCCAGAGACTGAAAGAGATTAACAATATAAGGAGAAGTACTGAAAGTTAAGAAAAGGTCTAGTATGTTGGACTTATCTCCAAGATAATCAGGGAGATTGGAATGAAGTTGAACGATCTGCTCGAGGTTATTCTGGATAAATAAATAATATGCGGCTCACCAATTGAATCTTGAATACTAGAAGAAAGCGTTTGACGGTGATAAGAACTAAAATCACCATAAATAATATCTTCAGGGAAAGAAGAAGAAGAAGAGGAAGAAGAAGAAGAAGAAGAAGAAGAAGAAGAAGAAAAAAAAAAAGAGAGTGAATGAGCTTTATTTTAGAGTTTATATAGTCGAAGAGTTTGGGATCTCCAGTAGAATTATGCGAAAATAATTATCACTTAATTTAGTCGTAGCTGAAAAGTAAACCTAAACTATGATATATATATATATATATATATATATATATATATATATATATATATATATATATATATATATATATATATATATATATATATATATATATATATATATATATATATATATATATATATATATATATTCTTGTGAGTTTCACACGACAAACATTTTTGTTCGATTTCTAATATGTCTTTTACTTTTTTTTTCCATGAAATTTTTTTTTACGACTTTGATGCAGTTTATTTGTTAAAATTGTACAAATTGATTTCGCCAAATGCTCAACTGCAATTTATCACCGTTATTAATTCAATAATCTATCTTTTTATTTATTTATTTTTATTTTATTTTGTAATAATTAAGTTTCCCATTTTTTTTTCTTTCTTTGAAATTTTCTGTTGCTTTAAAGATTAATTTAAAGGTAACGATTATAAAAACAAACATTTAAATAATATTATAGACAGATTCAAAGGAAAAAAATTATTCTAAATATATATATATATATATATATATATATATATATATATATATATATATATATATATATATATATATATATATATATATATATATATATATATATATATATATATATATATATATATATAGCAGGGTGCTTGAAACCGCTACTGGGGCTACTATGGCATTCTGCAGGGTGCTCCTGGGTTGCAAGGGCAACCAACCAAAGTCAAGCAACGCCAACATGGACACAAGAACTGTTGCGACTAAAATAAGCAATATCAGATGGAGAAAAATATTCAGCACCCCAGGATTCGAACCCATTGACAACAGCTCCTCTGTTAGACAATCTACAGAAGGTTCTACTACCGACGTTAGATGGAAGGCGGCCTAGCTCGGTAGTAGATCCTTCTGCAGATTGTCTAACGGCGACGCTGTTGTCAATGGGTTCGAATCCTGGCGTGCTAAAAAAATTTCGGTCTTATATTGCTAATTTAGCGGAAAATGAATATATATATATATATATATATATATATATATATATATATATATATATATATATATATATATATATATAATATATATATATATATATATATATATATATATATATATATATATATATATATATATCAGTAAATCATATCATTCCTAACTATTGATGACTAAATGTGATGGGAAATGTATATCTTATCAGAGATGACTTACATTCCTTTTAAATAATAAAAAGGCAAGCAATTAAAGAACGTAATAAATTTCCTTTTGTAGCTTCACACCAATACGGAGTTAAATAAAAGTTTTTTCCACAATAAATTTTAAAAGGCAGGTAAGGCAGATTTAATTTTCATATAGGGCTTACATATTATTTGGTTTCGCCGTACTTTAGCAACGTTTGTTGTATGAAACTATTCCGGAGATTTACCAATAGCAAAATAATATATATATATATATATATATATATATATATATATATATATATATATATATATATATATATATATATATATATATATATATATATATATATATATATATATATATATATATATATATATATATATATATATATATATATATCTTTAGGCAACTGCGACAAATGGATTCTATATTTCATTTCTTCTTGATTTTCCAGGTAATTATTATATATATATATATATATATATATATATATATATATATATATATATATATATATATATATATATATATATATATATATATATATATATATATATATATATATATATATATATATATATATATTCTTCATGCCTGAAATATTAGTTATGCTTTTAAATGCAAGGTAATATTCTTTTTCCTTATGATAATTCTAAAATAATATTTATTTTTATTCTAAAATGTTGTGAGGAAGAAAAAGTTTAAAGCAAAATTTAAAATAGTTTAAAAGTTTAAATAATTAAAGTTTAACCGACGAGTAAATCACAACGATATACAGTTGCCAGGTTGATTTAGGACTTGCATGTAGAGTCTTTGTGATCTTTCTTTATTCTCAGGCACTTGGTTCCTCTTTTCTTCGGTTTTACTGTGAACTTTTGCTAGCACTGAAAAAGTCTGGAGCAGATCAATGATTTCTAAGCTTTACCATTTCTGTATCTATCCTTCTCACTATCCCTTTTTCCCTTATTTTCCTTTCCTATTTATCTATTGCAGACTGCAGTTCGTCTTTTCAATCTTTGAATTTTGTGTTCGTCAGTGTTCCATCTTATCGACAACTTCTTTTCTACTTTTCATTAGCGACCTACCCTCTATTACTTCATCTACTCCTATGCTTACAATTCCACCTTTCAATTACTCCTTCCATTCTCATAAACGTCAACATCCTAGCAAGTTACAAATGAACTGTTGTTAGGTGTTTGTCCTTGTAGCAACTAATCTCTGATCAATCCCGAATTCCTAAATGGAATAGAGAAAACATAGTTGAGTCCAGTACCTTAAACACTCTTTCATTTTTCTACTCTACATAATCTTCCACTCATCTACTACATCTTCTTCAGAAAGACACAAATCAAATTTACGTAAGTCATTAATATTCTTGAGGTTTCTTTTTCACATGATCTTTCTTTGCAGGATCACATTATCTCTTTTTTCAAAATCAAGCTTCTAGTGGATTGGTTGTTCTGAAGCTCTTTTAGAATATCTTTCAAAATTTCAGTTGCTTGCTCTTTATACGAGTGTTGTCCTCCCCTGTATAGAGTATGCCCATACACTTGGAAAGGTTTCACTCACACAGCTCTCATTGAATAGGTGAAGTCTAGAGATTTTCACCTTAAAAAGAGTTTAGATTTCACTAGCTCTCTCCAATCTATCTCTGCCAGTCGAATTGTTACGTAACTTTCTACATATAATCGATATTACAACATACATTGTTTTTTTAACTCTCCAGTCGGATATATTCTTGATTGAGGAGGACATGTGCAACATGTCTCCCCACACAGTTTTATCCATTCTCAGTCCAGCTCTCTGATCCCGGTCTTAACAGCAATGTACTCCAATGGAAAAGTCTGGGACAATCTCTCTTTATGCATTTTCCCAACTTCCTTTACCTTTCATACTTAATGTTTCAGAAAATATTATTTATTTTAGCACCCTCTCTTGGTTTTTCCTAACTATATTATAAATAAATAAATAAATAAATAAATAAAAAAAAAAAAAAATATATATATTTTGATTTGACTTGCACATATATATATATATATATATATATATATATATATATATATATATATATATATATATATATATATATATATATATATATATATATATATATATATATATATATATATATATATATATATATATATATATATATATATATATATATGAGAGAGAAAATTCTTCCAGCCCAATGTGCTTTCGTTGCTTTTGCACACTTGCAGACCGTGGTTCATATTTATCCGTGAAAGAAAATTCAAGTATATATATATATATATATATATATATATATATATATATATATATATATATATATATATATATATATATATATATATATATATATATATATATATTTAAATTGCAGTTGGCTTTGGGAAAACTTGCCAACTCTTTAGAAGATTGCAATCCGTACACACAATGCGCAGAGTATACCGAAGGACGCAAAGTTCGAGACCCAACAAATTGCCATAATTATTATGTCTGCATTACTGACACTAATGGAAATATCATACCATCAAGTAGCCCTTTCCAATGTCCCGTTGGCGAGTATTTTGCGCAGCCTTATCAAGAATGTAGAGTCGGGACTTGTTCGAATGATTGCCTTAACATTTGTCCACTGGAGTGTACATCCTACCAAGGCGAGAGGGTCGATGATCCTACGAATTGTTCTAATTTCTATATCTGTATTCCAGGGAATCTAAAAATTAAAAGCCAATGTCCTCCTGAACTTCCATACTTTGATGGCAAAACTTGCTCCCCAAACAGTCTTTCATGCTGTGACAACTGCGTGCCTTACTGTGATGAGCTCTACAGGGAAGTGCGTGATCCTTTCAGCTGCACAAATTTTTATTATTGTTCAAGTAGAGGACAAGCATTTAACCTATACAGTTGTCCAGCTGGACAATATTTCAATTCCTATTTTGGAAGGTGTTTAATTGAAAACCCTAAAAATCCTTGTGTTCCTGTCTGTGGTTCTAAGGAATAAAAATACAAGTGATGCTCCTGTAGGAAAGATATACCAGTACAAGTCTTAATATTATTTTATTATTATTATTATTATTATTATTATTATTATTATTATTATTATTATTATTATTATTATTATTATTATGATTATTATTATTATTATCATAGTAAATTTTGATAATGAATTACCTGAAAAGACTTCTGAGTAATGTTAGTGTTTATTTCTATTTTCAACGAAATATATTGTAAAATTATTATTATTATTATTATTATTATTATTATTATTATTATTATTATTATTATTATTATTATTATTATTATTATTATTATTATTATTATCATTGTAATAATTACTGAGATTCTTCATGAGGTATTTTCGAAATTTTGTACTAGATAATCTTTGAGTAACAGTGTAATAAGAACCGGGGTTGAAAATAAGACCATTAAATTAGCAGAATTTTACCCCCACTTAGAATATTTTAATTAATATAAAATATTTTTGAAGGAATTTGTCTTTACTTTTAAACTCGATCCTATTTTGATATTTTTTTCCTTGTTATTTTCCAAGTGATGATACTAATAATATTAATAATATTTTGTAATTTTTTTGGAAAGAATTGAATGAAAATATTTTATTTATAGAACTTTATTTTTAATAATATTTTTAGAATTATTTTTCCATAATTTTTGAATGAAAACAATTATAAATATATTATATTTAAAATTATTTATTCAAAAAAAAAAAAAAAAAAAAAAAAAAAAAAAACAATTTAAAGGGCATTTGAGAGTGTACTTTTTTGAGTACTTAGAATGTACTTTATAAAATATATTACAGTATATTTTAATAATTATTTTTAAAAGATTACTTTTGAAAGTATTTTAGAGTGTATATTGTATTTTTTGTACACTTTAAGTATACTTAAATGTACTTTCAAAGTACTTTATAGATATTTAAAATGTACTTTAGAAGAATATTTGGAAATGTTCTTTGTAGAATTACCTTTAAGTTAAAAAAAAAAAAAAAAAAAAAAAAAAAATCTTTGTATGTTTATTTTAAATTTTCTATAATTTCTATAATGTTTTAATAAAAAAAATAATTTTGTTTTTATGGAAAACTAAAAAATGTTTTTTTTATTATTATTATTATTATTATTATTATTATTATTATTATTATTATTATTATTATTATTATTATATTATTATTATTATTATTATTATTATAAAATGTTACAGCTTATTAAATATCGTAAAAAATATTTTAAGAAAGATAACGAAATAAAATGTTTTTTTTTAATATAAATTTTATTTTAATTCACTTTTATATTATTTTTTGCTTTTTTTATTTGTTTTTTTTTTTGTTTATTTATTAAAAAGAAAAGTTCACATTTCACAGGCATTAAACTATTCGAAGAGAGGATCTTTTCTACGAACTTTATGCCTAAAATCCGCATATGGGATCTAGTTGGCGACTTCAACACTTGAGTCAATGACTCTACCGTTTTACCACGGCACGCGGCTATAAATAAATAAATAAATAACTGCGTCCGATTTCCTTTAAAATTGTCGGTGTTGAATCAGTTCTTGGGTCATTTTTCTTCCTCTTCCTTTTTTTCCTCCTATTCTACTTACTGCTCATTCTCCTCCTGTTTTCTTTGTTTTTTTTTTCTCTCTCACTCTTACCACCATCATACTATAATATTACTATTAAACTCAACACAAAATCTTATTGTAAAAATTCTAAGAAACCAACTTTATCATATGTAATATTTCAATCTTCGCTAGGCTTATCAAGTACTCTGCTCTATAGGTACAGTCGTGAACAGAAGTTCGTTCCTATTAGGCTGGAAATAAATATTTATATAAAATGGAAATCATTTCATAAAAGCTCTATTTTGAATAAAAAGAAAATAAAAACGTTGAGCGGAGCTTAATTGAACTGTAATTGGCTGAACCTGAATTGATCCCCATTTTATATAAATATTTATTTCCAGCTTAATAGGAACGAACTTCTGTTCCTTATATCTTGCTATGCTCCGTGGCAACGTATGAATATGCAATATTTTTATAATAAAGATTCAGAGTATATAAAATCAAGAGAGATACACCTTTTATTAAGAGCATTATTTGATATCTTGTCGACTGACCTTTGGATACGTGACAAAAACTAAACAGGAAAGAGAACCATATTTAGGAAGTAATAAAAATTCCAAGGAAAAAAATAATGTCCCACTTGAAATAAGAAAAAAATAAATGTCCCCCTTGAAATAAGAAAAAAAAATTAATGTCTCCCTTGAAAAAAAGGAAAAAAAATTAATGTCTCCCTTGAAATAAGAAGAAAAATTAATGTCTCCCTTGAAATAAGGGAGAAAAATTAATGTCCCCTTGAAATATGTGTTTTAGATCCTTTACCAGAAAAAATACACATAAATGATTTGCATATTTGAGTCTCAGAAGTGTAGGACTTTAGCGAATAAGTTTTGACTCATTTAATATCAGAAATTTATATATTTTCATTCAGAATAGTTAAAAGAAAAATTCTGTTTCCTGTTAGGTTAAGGAAATTATCTTCTAATCTGAGTTTGTAAGATTGAATGGGGTATCATGAACTCTGAAAATGTTATAAAACAGTTAATGAAAAAAAATTTAATGTTACCTGGCATTTACCAAAATCCAATATAAAAGTTTTAGATGTATAAGTTTACAATAGAGAAATAAAATGTATATGATAGTACTAATCTAATGAAAGCTCACTAATAATACTCCAAAAAAATTGTCATTTCTTTCTTGTCGACCATTGTCTTTTCTGTTGAGAGGGATTTTGAAAGGTATTACCAAATACCATTCCGGATTGGAGTTTGAGTGAAGAGTATTATATATAAAACTCACATTGCTGCTCTAATTCATATAGTATTAGAGCTAAAAAATTTAAAAGTTTAATTACAAAATTGCAGATATTTTAAAAAGTTTCAGTAATAATAATTATAATAATAATAATAATAATAATAATAATAATAATAATAATAATAATAATAAACTCTCAGATTATGCTAAACAAATCACCTGGTTTCCTACGTATGCTAAGATGAATATTATGTGAATTAATTTTAATTTTAAAGTCTAATTGCTCACAAAAGACTAAACCAAATAAAGCTTAGCATATATCCTTGTTGCCTACGCTGCAAAAATTGTCCTAACGAATCGTTGGGACAAGTTTAAAAATGTCATAGAAAAATTTTCAATAAAGAAAAAGACATATTAAGCATAAGATAAGTCGCTTCACAGATTTGCTTTGTCAATAAGAAAATAATTAAATTTTTTTTTGCATCGTACTTATAAAAAGATTATTTTAATCCGCAACTCAAAAAAAATCAAAAAAAAAAAAAAAATATAATTATATATATAATATATATATATATATATATATATATATATATATATATATATATATATATATATATATATATATATTATATATATATATATATATATATATATATATATATATATATATATATATATATATATATATATATATATATATATATATATAAACTTTCAAGCAAAATTTATTATTGCATACTTATATTAACTGTGTAAACAATACAAAAAAAAAATTTATTTAACATATTCAGTATGTTTAGTAAATGAGATGAGATCACTTACAAGAGGATGCAGATCAAAGGCTGACATGTCCTTTTGAACTATCTTTAATGCTGGAACTTGTTTTGTATATTAAAGGAAAATTTATGTTCCGGAACATCTTTAACAAGACTTTGAATTTGTCTAAATTCGAGCTTAATGAAATGATAAACATGAATTTTTAAAATGATTTGAAAATATTTTTCGTTTTGTTTTTTTTAAAATGTTTTTCTTTTTGTTTTTTAAATATTTTTAGCTTTTAAAATGTTTTTCCTTTTAGCTTTTAAAATGTTTTCCTATTAGTATTAAAATGTTTTTAGGTTTTTAATAGTTTTATTTTGCTCTTAAAAAATTTTTCTTCTTGGTTTCTAAAATGTTTTCCTTTTAGTTTTAAAAATGTTTTTTTTCCTTATAGTTTATATGAAGTAAAAAAGTTAGTTGGCTTTATAACTCCGTAGAGTTATTTTCTCCTACCCTCTTAAAACTCTACGGGGAAAAAATCAGAAAGTTATATATATATATATATATATATATATATATATATATATATATATATATATATATATATATATATATATATATATATATATATATATATATATATATATATATATATATATATATATATATATATATATATATATATATATATATATATATATATATATATATATATATATATATATATATATATATATATATATATATATATATATATATATATATATATATATATATATATATATATATATATATATATATATATATATATATATATATATATATATATATAGTGTGTGTGTGTTTGTGTTTTTTTTTTTATTATTATTAAGATTAGTGGGTGGTATTACATTTAAAAGCAAAAAAAAAAAAAAAAAAAAAAAAAAAAAAATTTAAATAAAAAATAAAAATAAAAAAATTAAAATCAGTCAACGAAAATCATCCCTTTAACATAATTAATTTTTAAGTAATTATTGCTTCCTCAAAGATAAGATCGCAACTGATAAAGAATTCGCACTACCCCACTTATCTGTTTTTCTTATTTATCAGTTTCTTATTTATTTTATATTATTTCGATAGTAAGACGTATTTTATCTTTATACCCGAAGACTTTAAAGAAATTTCTTATATAAGCTTTTCCTTATATATATATATATATATATATATATATTATATATATATATATATATATATATATATATATATATATATATATATATATATATATATATATATATATATATATATATATATATATATATATAAGCTTTTCCTATATACATATATATATATATATATATATATATATATATATATATATATATATATATATATATATATATATATATATATATATATATATATATATATTATATATATTTTATATCACCTCTGGTGGGCAAAGGCCAGAGGCCTACCAAAGTTCCACCAGAGTTAGTGGGAAAGACGGAAGCCTGGTCATATTAAAGGCCGACATGACCCGATACACGACGTTTGAAAGTGTGTAAGTCATAGGAAGTTGGAAAAATAGAAGGGAGTGTGTTCCAGACTTTACCTGTAGAGTACATGTAAGATTGAGCATAGCGGTTAAGTCTGGGGTCAGAGAGTTGGACAGAGAAAGGATGAGACTGTGTAGAAAGTCGAGTCGCACGAGCCCTTCTCAGTGGAGGAGGTATGCGACGTGAGAGTTCAGAAGAGCAGTGTCCTTTGTAATAGCGATAGTATAGGGTGAGTGACGCAACAATTCGAAGGGCAGGAAGAGATTGGAGAGAATCAGTGAGAGCAGGAGAGTTGATAAGACGAAAAGCCCTAGACTCCACCTTTTTCAGGAGGGCTGTGTGAGTGGAACCATATATGTATATATATATATATATATATATATATATTATATATATATATATATATATATATATATATATATATATATATATATATATATATATATATATATATATATATATATATATATATATATATATATATATATATATATATATATATATATATATATATATATATATATATATATATATATATATATATATATATATATATATATATATATATATATATATATATATATATATATATATATATATATATATATATATATTATATATATATATATATATATATATATATATATATATATATTATATATATATATATATATATATATATATATATATATATATATATATATATATATATATATATATATATATATATATATATATATTTTATATATATATATATTATATATATATATATATATATATTATATTATTTATATATATTATATTTTTTTTTTTGCTTAAAAATAAATTTGTTAAAGACAAAACAAGGTTAACAAAACTTTTTTAATAGTTTTTAAAATACTTAATAAGATATTTTATGGTACAGACAAAAGTATTCATTAACTTGTTCTAATGAATAAATTATTATTATTGTTATTTTTATTTTTATTTTTATTTATACTCCTTATATTATTATTATTATTATATATTATTATTATTATTATTATTATTATTATTATTATTATTATTATTATTATTATTATTATTATTATTATTATTATTATTATTATTATTATTACAAATATTATTATTATTGTTAATATTATAATTAATATTAAGCAGTTCAAATATCTTAGAATAGTTCTTTACTAACTACTAATTGTTCTGTTTCTACAAGTAGGTTTACACCTGTTCCATTCGTGTTCTGTCTCACATCTGCCAAGGTATGTATCGAAATACTCTCCCTCCTTACACGTATATCTGTTGTCATCTGTAGGAAATCCTTTGGTCAAGCAAAGGTAATAACTTCTACAGTCATAAGGGTCAGCTATTTCTAAATACGTATCGTCACAATAGGGAGTACATTCATCACAACAATCGCAGCAAACGTATGATTCCTTACTGCATTCTGATCC
>SEYY01023233.1:47500-50000 GCA_009176605.1 Armadillidium nasatum
GGACAAGTGTAAAAAATGTCACAGTAAAATTTCAATATAGAAAAAGACATATTAAGCATATGAAAGTAGCTACACCGATTTGTTTTGTAATAAGAAAAGAATTAAAAATTTTTTTGCATCGTACTTATAAAAAAATTATTTTAATCCACAACTCAAAATCATTTGAAATAATACTGAAAAAGAGATATTAAAAATAATAGTTCTTAAGAAACACGCTACACTATTATGCATCATAATATTTTTGATTGAAGGTAAATAAAATATTTAGTTTTTATATTTAAAATTTTTACCCTATTATTATTTTATTTATCTTACACTTCACCATCGTTTGGCCTTACAAATTTTGAAACCTAATAATTGCTGACCAGATGGAAGCGAAAAGAATGAGCGATATATATATATATATATATATATATATATATATATATATATATATATATATATATATATATATATATATATATATATATATATATATATATATATATATATATATATATATATATATATATATATATATATATGTATATGTGTATATACTTTCAAGCAAAATTTATTATTGCATACTTATATTAACTGTGTAAACAATATCAAAAAAAAAATTTAACATTTTCAGTTTGCTTAGTAAATGAGATGCGATCAATAATAAAAGGATGCAGATCAAAAGCCGAAATGTCCTTTTGAACTATCTTTAATGCTGGAACTTCTTTTGTATATTAAGGAAAATTTATGTTCCGGAACATCTTTAACAAAGCTTTGAGTTTAAGTTTAAGTTCGAGTTTAAAGAAATAGTTAACTTTAATTTTTAAAATGTTTTTCTCTTTCGGTATTAAAATGTTTTAAAAATATTTTTCGTTTTGTTTTTAAAAAAAATTTTTCCTTTTTGTTTTTAAAATATTTTTAGATTTTAAAATGTTATTTCTTTTAGCTTTTAAAATGTTTTCCTATTAGTATTAAAATGTTTTTAGGTTTTTAATAGTTTTTTTTTTTGCTTATAAAAAATTTTTCTTCTTGGTTTTTAAAATGTTTTCCTTTTAGTTTTAAAAATGTATTTTTTTTTCTTATAGTTTATTTCAAGTAAAATGTTACTTTTGACTTTATAAGTCCGTAGAGTTATTTTCTCCTATCATCGTAAAACTCTACGGTGTAAAATCAGAAAATTATATATATATATATATATATATATATATATATATATATATATATATATATATATATATATATATATATATATATATATATATATATATATATATATATATATATATGTGTGTGGTGTGTGTATGTGTATGTGTATGTGTGACAAAGATAAGTGGATGGTATTACATTAAAAAAAAAAAAAAAAAAAAAAAAAAAAAAAAAAAAATCTGTCAACGAAAATCATCATTTTAACAGAATTAATTTTTAAATAATTATTGCTTCCTCAAAGATAAGAGCGCAACTGATAAAGAATTTGCACTACCGTGCTTATCTCCTTTCTTATTTTCTTATCAGTTTCTTATTTATTTATATCATTTCGATAGTTTAGACGTATTTTATCTTCATACCCGAAGACTTTAAGAAAATTTCTTATGTAAGCTTTTTCTATATATATATATATATATATATATATATATATATATATATATATATATATATATATATATATATATATATATATATATATATATATATATATATATATATATATATATATATATATATATATATGCTTAAAAATAAATTTGTTAAAGACAAAACAAGGTTAACAAAACTTTTTTAATAGTTTTTAAAATACTTAATAAGATATTTTAAGGTACAGACAAGTATTCATTAATTTGTTCTAATGAATAAATTATTATTATTGTTATTTTTATTTTTATTTATACTCCTTATGTTATTATCATTAATATTATTATAATTATTTTTATTATTATTATTATTTATTATTATTATTATTATTATTATTATTATTATTATTATTATTATTATTATTATTATTATTATTATTATTATTATTATTATTATTATTATTATTATTATTATTGTTATTGCTACAATATTATTATTATTGTTAATATTATAATTAATATTAAGCAGTTCAAAAATCTTAGAATATTTCGTTATTAGCTACTAATTGTTCTGTTTCTACAAGTAGGTTTACATCTGTTCCATTCGTGTTCTGTCTCACATCTGCCAAGGGATGTATCGAAATATTCTCCATCCTTACACGTATATCTGTTGTCATCTGTAGGAAATCCTTTGGTCAAACAAAGGTAATAACTCCTGCAGTCATAAGGGTCAGCTATTTCTATATACGTATCGTCACAATAGGGAGTACATTCATCACAACAATCGCAGCAAACGTATGAATCCTTACTGCATTCTGATCCATCAAAGTACGGTGTCATAGCTGGGCATTTATGATGTGTTTTTCTTCTTCCTGGTGAACATAGGTAAAAAGACGAGCAGTCTTTAAAATCAGGCACCTTCTCGTAATTGTAAGAAGTACATTCTGCTT
>SEYY01023234.1:7500-10000 GCA_009176605.1 Armadillidium nasatum
TATATATATATATATATATTATATATATATATATATATATATATATATATATATATATATATATATATATATATATATATATATATATATATATATATATATATATATATATATATATATATATATATATATATATATATATATATATATATATATATATATATATATATATATATATATATATATATATATATATATATATATATATATATATATATATATATATATATATATATATTATATATATATATATATATAAAATTGAAAGTCATATATATTTTTCAAGTTATTAGGAACTTTAGAAACTTTAATTAACCCATATAGAAAGGAAATGTATTTTCTCATTTAAAATCAAGTTACGCTAAATTTAAGAAAGTTTTATAATTAAGTAGCAATAATGAACAAGTGTTAAAACTTGGAATTACTTTAGATTAAATTGTCTATTTGTTCTTCTTTCTTTACTTTGTTTTTAGCTTTAAAACTTTTTTCAAAGCCTGAACTGTTGCAAACACACGTGTTCCAAAACGAATTTTATGTATGTATGTATGTATGTATGTATGTATGTATGTATGTATGTATGTATGTATGTATGTATGTGTATATGTATGTATGTATGTATGTATGTATGTATGTATGTATGTATGTATGTATGTATGTATGTATGTATGTATGTATGTATGTATGTATGTATTTAGATTTAGAAATACGAATATTATTAAGTGCATATTTGCAAATGGATGTTAGTAAAAATAAATGATATTTAGAAAACACGATTTGTGTTTTTAGTCTGTACTATTTATAATTCCAGAATTAGTATTGAATTAAAGATTATATATATATATATATATATATATATATATATATATATATATATATATATATATATATATATATATATATATATATATATATATATATATATATATATATATATATATATATATATATATATATATATATATCCCAACTTCTTACCTTTTTAGCTCATAATATCTATCCCTTCATTCTTTTTCAAAACATTTAATTTTTCTGACACACAACTCTTACAATAATATGAAGTTTAACGTCACGGAAAAAAAGAAATTATAATATTTTGGCGGTAAAATAAAAACCCGTATTTGAAAAAGCTTTTTGAAACAGAGTAGGAAATATTAAAACTAAAGCTTGCATTACTAATTAGGTTTTACGAATGGGTCCCAAAGGAAATTTCAAATCCTTGTTTGAATCACTCAAAAAAATAAAATAAAATAAAAAATAAAAATAAAAAAAGTAAAATAAAATAAAAAATAAAAAAAAACATTCTACTTTATTTACCGGAAGAATTATTAGAACTTACTAAGTCTTATTTCTTTTATATTTTATTTTCTGGGGAAATATTTAATGTGTGATTAATGATGCGATTATATATATATATATATATATATATATATATATATATATATATATATATATATATATATATATATATATATATATATATATATATATATATATATATATATATATATATATATATATATATATATATATATATATATATATATATATATATATATATATATATATATATATATATATATATATATATATATATATATATATATATATATATATATATATATATATATATATATATATATATATATATATATATATATATATATATATATATATATATATATATATATATATATATATATATATATATATATATATATATATATATATATATATATATATATATATATATATATATATATATATATATATATATATATATATATATATATATATATATATATATATATATATATATATATATATATATATATATATATATATATATATATATATATATATATATATATATATATATGTATTTATATATATTATAAATGGTCTAAAAGCAGATGAAACACCACTTATATCAAATGCACATCAAATCCTCTCAACATAATGTCACAAGTTTGCAACATAATTATGAGCCAAAGTAAATTATTACGCTATTTCAAAGAAAAAAATCGCATAACTCTAAATAGCATCATAAAAAAGAATTTCTAATGAAATTTAAATTTTTTTGAATTACAACTCGTAGATTTTATTCTTATAATGAAACTCAAATCACAAACCAAAGAATCAAACCTAATATCCAATTTTTAAAGATTTTCTTTTAAAAAGAATTTTATTTCTATTTTTATTTTTTTTGTAACTTCTTAGAAAGGATTAATTTTATTTTATTTAGAGTTGTGCGATTTTTTTCTTTGAAATAGCGTAATAATTTACTTGGCTCATAATTATGTTATTATGTTATGTTATGTTATGTTATGTTATCATTTATCTCGAAAAGAACAAAAAGCAGTGAATGAATTAGTGAGATAAAGTTGCAGTTTTGTACCTCCTCTAAACAACTGCAAAAAGTGGAAAAAGTTGTAGGCGTAGCTTTTTTTTTTTTTTTTTTTTTTTTTTTTTGACCGAAAAAGTAAATTATCCAAAAATTTTA
>SEYY01023234.1:12500-22500 GCA_009176605.1 Armadillidium nasatum
TAAGAAACGTTCATTTCATTCATATATTTTAAGCATAACCCATTGAAGTTAGTAAATCTTGGATTAGAAATTATAAAGTCTTTGTTTTGAAACTGAAGTTTTGTTGAAAGAAGGAAACCAATTTAGAAGGTATTAGAATCTCTCTTGCAAAGTTTTTAATGTCCTTTTATGTAGTATTGTAATATCTCTCGTTTGACGATTTATTAGTGCCATTTACATTGTATATATATATATATATATATATATATATATATATATATATATATATATATATATATATATATATATATATATATATATATATATATATATATATATATATATATATATATATATATATATATATATATATATATATATATATATATATATATATATATATATATATATATATATATATATATATATATATATATATATATATATATATATATATATATATATATATATATATATATATATATATATATATATACCTTTCACTCACGAGCAGAGCCATTTTTCAAAGGAGGGGCATAATCAAAAATATTAAAAAATCCCACATACACAAGTCTAACGAATATCCCTAAGGTGAGCGCAAAAGGAGGATTTAAAGTAAAAAAGATTAAATACAGCAGAAAAAAACAGAAAAGAGTAGTGAGTTCCACACAGATACGGTTTCAAAGAAGGAAGAACAACAACGAGCAAGACTTGAGTTTATAACATTCACAGATGGCTCATAGGCACCACTTGTGCTGCGAGGACGAAGCAATGGAGGTGGAATGGGAGAGGTCAATTCTTCTCTAGCACCTGCCATTGAATTACCTATAGAGAATAGATAGTGCATCAACGTCACGTAGCAGGGAGAGAAGGTCAAGGGAGTTCGAAAGTTGGAGACAGTTTATTAGTCTTTTTGTGTTATCCAAAAGAATTGTGGAACAGGAACCACCCCAAATATGAGAACAGTACTCCACACATGGGTGAATAAGACCCTTGTATAATTGGAGTAACTACTCAGAAGGAAAAAATTCCCGCAACCAGAACAGAAACCCCAGCTTCTTTGAAGCAACCTTAGCATCCGTTGTGATATGAGGTTTTACAAAATAATTTGTTGTTTATATTAAGACCAAAAATGTTTAGGTTGTTCACAGGTGAGACGGTAAAGCAGTCGAAAGAGATTGGAAAGTTTGTAGGAGTTTTAGACAAGGAGATGCAAAGAAGTTGAGTTTTTAAAGAGTTGACTTTCCCAAGGATTGCGGTGGCTCTACCGGGAGAACCTTTCCAGGTTGGCAAGAATAGAATCGGAAAGAGAACCTTTCCAGGTTGGCAAGAATAGAATCAGAAAGGCGAAGACGAGAAGCAACTCTAGAAACAAAAGAGGAAGCAGATTTGGCATAAACAGAAGAATTTAGAGTTGAAAAATTGGCATAAGAATGAATAGAATTGGAAGTGCAGCTTAGGAGGTCATTGATGGTCTTTGAGGAACTCAAAAATTAATAAGGAAAGAAGAGAAAATGGCTCCATCAACACCAGCTGATATGGAGCGATTTGAGAGGAAACTGGACATAATCAAGCAAAGAGAAGGAAGAAACCCAAAGGAGGGTATCTTAGAGAGTAGTGTTCCATGAGATACCCTGTCCAAAAGCCTTGGATATGTCAAGAACCACAAACAAGACTCCCCATAGTCCCTAAGGGCAGAAAACCATAGATCAATAGGATAGGAAAGTGTGTCACCAATAGACCTCGAGCGTCGAAAGTTATATTGATGATCTGAACGAAGAGAATGAGGTTCCAAATGATCCAGGAAATGAGAGTTAAAAGTAGTTGCAAAGACTTTAGATAGAATGCAAGTAAGAAGCTATAGGACAATAGTTAGAAGGTTCAGAACGGCTACCCTTTTCCGGGATCGCTTGAACAAAGCCACACTTCTTACACTGAGGAAAAATATTAGTATTAAGGTATCAGTAGTACAGTTGAACGAGAACAGGCACTAGATCGGAAGCAGACTCCCTCAAAACAAGGGGAGGAATACCATCCAGGCCATCAGCCTTTCTAACGTTCATAGATTTAAGAATCCTATACACCTAATCATTTGAAATCAAAGATAAAGACATTGGACTCCTAAGAGTAAAATGAGTGGGAGAAAGGATGCCGGAATCGTCCATGGAAGAATTAATTAAAAAAAAGGAGGCCTATTAGGAGGAGTGTTAACTACAGAACTATCAGAGCGAATAAGAGGAGGAAAGAAGGATTTGCAGAAGTTGTTGGGAATATCTTTAGTAAGATTCCAGAAATTTTTAATCAGTAGAAGAATCAAGGAGGTCGACGCACTTCCTTTTAGTGAAAATACGCTTGGCTTGTCGAAGAATATCCTTGTAACGATTCCGAGTAGAATGAAAATTAGTAAGAATGATAGGAAAAAGAGTTTTTTTCACGTTCCGATACTCAGTGTCTCTCTTCTGAATATCACGAGAGCACTTGCCATCGAACCATGGATTTTGGAGAGAGAAAGATTTAGTTGAAGAAGGAATGAACCTGCTCATCCCATCAGCGATCACTGCTCCCACTTTTTCGCCGAACACCGAAGCATCACCACTGTCAAAGGAGGATTCTTTCCAAGAATAGGTAACATAGAAGCGACACAATGCCCCCCAATCAGCCCGATTAAAGTGTCAGAAAATGCGTTTTGGGCAGGGGAGAGCTTCTGGAAATAAAGTGTTTCTACTTAAAGAGCTACAAGATTGTGGTCAGAATTACAGATAAGAGAGAAAATGAAGTATTTATAACGACAAGGAGTAGTAGTGAAGCATAAGGGATGGATCCAATGTTGGAAAAAAAAATTTTTTCATCCGATTCTCCTGAAAATTTCAGTATAGATAGCTTTTTTCCCGACGAAAAAACTCCTTTCCTAACGTTTTTAAGAGTTATTAACCGTTCAAAAGTTCTATTGGAAATTTAGGGTATGTTCAAATCTACGGTGAGGCCGCATAAAAATTTTTTTTGGTCTGAAATTTGGGGTGTATATTCCAAAATCTATTGGCTACAAAAGCGTTATATAGAGTTTAGATGTGTGCATAACAGAAAAAAAGTTATGTGCCCTTACTTGACCAGGTGTCGAAATTTTTTTTTTCCAAATTTTGAATAATTCACACCTTTGGACAAAAAAATTTGAAAAAAAAAAACTCTTTATTGAAAGTCTTTTATTTTTGAAAAATTATTAGTGGAGGGATAGATCTAAAACTTTTATTTAAAATACTTTTAAAATCTTTTTGTTTGGTTCGAGATACAGCTTATCGAAAATGGCCAATTTACGACGAAATTTCAAATAAGTGATATTCCCAAATGTTTTCTGTTAATATTGTAGAAATTGGGGCTAAGAATGTACAGGGGAGTTTTTGGATCATTCTGACTATTATTTTACCACTTCTATTTATTCTCTTTTTGAATTTTGACCCCCTATAACTTTTAAACCTTTAGAAACTCAGAAAAACGTCAGAAATATCCTTGTAAGAATTGGAAATTATCCTTACAAAAATTTAGATTTAAAAAATGCATATACATTGTAAATTTCAGCTCAATCGGTCAAATAATAAAAAAACTTCCGTCTTTGGATCCAACCCATAAGTGAAGCGTGTTTAGAAATTCGTCACTACGATCTGAGTTGTATATAGGTTCTCTAATTATCTGTTCCATGATTTAGCCTCCTTTTCACCTGTCTATGTGAGAGAAGCCCAGCCACTCAGAGTGGTGTACGTTGAAATCCCCTAAATAGAGGATCTCAGCTTTTGGATGAAAAGATGAAACAGTCTAGTGAGAGGTTGTAAGGTATTCAAAAGAAAGAACTGAAAAATCTATTCCATTATGGGAGCAGTAGCAAAAACATAAGATAATGGTAGTGATTGGAAGAAAGATTTTAAGTCCTAAAACTTCGAAATTAGGAGACGCAAGACTCACGAGACATATTACAAGGGTGTTAGTGTTTATATAGGCACAGACTCCACCCTTAATACGAAAATTGTAAAATAAATTATAATTGGAGATATTAAGATTACTAGAAAAGGAATCCATGTATAACTAGGTCTTACACAAAAGTAAAATGATAGAATGAGAGTTAGAGAGGTGATGCTCAACAGGTACGAAATTAGCATGAAAGTCCACCGATGTTAGTAAAGTCAATAGAAAACCCAGGTCTATGCCTATCCCTATCCCCTGACCCAGAACACGCTAACCTGCCATTCAACACAACACACACCAGCACAAACTCTCTCACAAAAAAATAAAAACCCGATTAAAATAAATTTATTTAGACTTGTAAAGGCTTAAGCTTTTTTAAAAAGTTTCATGACTTACTAAGAATCACAAAAAACAAAAAGAAAAAAAAAAAAAAAAATGAGGACCTTAAATCAAACTATCAATTCACTTACAACTTAACTAAACTACACAGAAAAATATACGTATATCTTGAATGAACTAACTACACTATGATCTAACTACAACTAACTTAAACTAACCTAATGCACAATTAAAAAAAATAGAAAATGAGAATAAAAATAATAAGATAAATCAAGAGCAAACCTAATGTTAATAAAAATCTCTAACCCAAAGCAAATTAGAAAAATTATAATGGTAAAATTTTTAACGTTAAAACAATACTCATCTTATGCATAAAGAATTTTCACAATTAATTATAACTATTTAAAATTATTAATACCTTTTTTTTTATAGTATTATAGTCTTTCTTGCATTGTTTGATTAACATACTTCAAATAGTATCATATTTTTTCAAGCACGTTCACTGTTGTTTCTTTATATTGGTTTTATAATCTTTCTTGCACTTTCATTGTGATCCTTTATGTATTTTATTACAATATTTCTTGTTTTATTATTATTATTATTATTATTATTATTATATTATTATTATTATTATTATTATTATTATTATTATTATTATTATTATTATTATTATTATTATTATTATTATTATTATTATTATTATTATTATTATTATTATTATTATTATTATTATTATTATTATTATTATTATTATTGTCGGTTGGAGAATAACGGATGGTGGTTGGGAATTGGCGGCTGGTGGCTGGCGGTTGGCGGCTAGCGGATGTAGGAGGCTGTAGGCGACTATAGGCGGCTATAAGGCGACTGTAGGCTGCTGTAGGTAGCTGGTTGGCTGTTGGCGTTTGAGGTTGGGGGTTTGCTTTTGGCATTTGACAGTTGGGAAATAGAAGCTGGAGGCTATAGTCTGGAGACCGGAGAACTTTGGTCGGTGGGTTGCAGTTGGTGGTCGGCAGATGGCGGTTGACAATTAGATGACTGCGATTAGGGGTTGGAGGTTTGCATTTGGTGGTTGACGTTATGCGGTTGGAGGATGGATCTTGGAGGTCTAATTTTGCGAGAATGGAGAGCAGATGGGTGAAAACTGGATAAATGACAGAGGAAGAGATAGATGGAAGCGGTGGCAGTGGCCACCTTGAAAAGATGGAAAAGAACAGAAAGTTTGAAGACAGAGATGCATGAAGAAAATTATTCAGGAATAGCACCTGGCAGACATGTTTACCGGGTTGCATAGGGGAAAACAAACACAAAAAAATAATAATAATAATAATAAAACTATAAAAAAAAGGAAAACAATTTAAGTAATAAAATGATAGGAATAAAAATAATAATAATATAAACACTCCTTAAACAGTGATAAATATGAAAGTAAAAATGATAATGATGATAATAATAATAATAATAATAATAATAATAATAATAATAATAATAATAATAATAATAATAATAATAATAATAATGATAATAATAATAATTTTAAATAAATTAAAAATAAGTTATTGAAAATAATAATAAATAAATTAATTAATAAACATAATAATAAATAAATGAATAAATAAATGATAATAATAATAATAATAATAATAATAATAATAATAATAATAATAATAATAATAATAATAATAATAATAATAATAATAATAATAATAATAATAATAATAATAATAATAATAATAATAATAATAATATTAGCATTTTTTTTTCGAGGATGTGATTCATATTTAAATTTTGTGTAAGGAACAGAATTTTATGGAAAATATTTTCATACAATGCTGAGCTCATATCTATATTCAAAATATGGGTTATAAAATGCAGGAAGGATTCCGGCGGATTTGCCGATATTTTATAACGCAAATTTAATAGAAACATCTTTTTTCTTTTTCTTTTCTTCTTTCTTTAAAACATTATATATATATATATATATATATATATATATATATATATATATATATATATATATATATATATATATATATATATATATATATATATATATATATATATATATATATATATATATATATATATATATATATATATATATATATATATATATATATATATATATATATATATATATATATATATATATATATATATATATATATATATATATATATATATATATATATATATATATATATATATATATATATATATATATATATATATAATGGGGAGCAAAGTGGAAGGAGTGGAAGAAGAATGGGTAAATTGAAAGGAGCAATGATGGAAGTTGCTAGAAGGGTTATGTGGGGTGAAAAGGATAGGGATCGGTAGCCGAAATGGGAGTGAGTGGTGGAATGAAGAGTTGGGAAATTTGATGAAAAAAGAGAAAGAAGCCTTTAACAGGTATTTGGGCACGAAGGAGGATAGGGATTGAGTGGTGTATAAAAAGAGATGTAGGGAGGTGAAGAGAGCAAAAAAGATAATAGATGATGATTGGAGCAGAAAACTAGCAGAAAATTTTAAGGAGAGAAGTAAAATGTTCTGGAAGGGCAATGGGAGTGAACGGTTAGGATGGTGAGTTAATACAAGTAGAGAAAGATGTACGAGAGAGGTGGAGGGAATACTTTAATAAATCATTGAATGGGAACAAAGTGATTAGAGAGGGGTAGTGGTAAGGAATAACGGAGAGGTAGTTAATGGGGAAGAGGAGAGGAGTATTAGTAGAGAGGAGGGTGAAGTAGCAGTGAGGAAGGTGAAAAAGAGAAAGTCTGCAGGGATGGACGGTATTTATGGAGAAATGAAAAGGGAAGGGGCTAGATATTTGGTTAACTGGCTGGTTAGAATGTTGAATGTGTGTTGGAAAGAAGGGAGAGTTCCTCAGGAATGGCATGATGTTTGTATAGTGTCTATATACAAAGGATAAGGGGATAAGATGTGTAAAAATTATAAGGAATAAGTATATTGAGTGTAGTAGGGAAGAATTATGGGAGGATATTAGTGACAAAAGTGAAACAATTGACAAGAGAGGGATGGGAGAGGAACAAGAGGGTTTAAGAAAAGGAAAGGGATGTGTGGATCAGGTGCTTACGCTAAGGGTGATTGGTGAGAAATTGCGTAAAAAAGGTAAATTGTGGTCGGCATGCTTTATGGATTTGGAGAAGTGTATGATAGGGTATGTAGGAGGAAGTTGTTCGAGGTATTGAGAGAGGGATGGTGGGTGGGAGAAAGTTTTTCAAGAAAACTGAAGAGCAAGGGTGAGCGGTGAAGAAGGAGCTTTGATTTCCCGTGGAATGATTATTACTTGCATGGGAGGGGTCCCTCAGAGTGTGCAGAACGCATTACTGAGGTGATCCTCTCTGGCATGGAGGTATACATTCCATTTTCTTTCCCTTCTACTAAACCTAACAAACCTTGGTTTAAACGCCGCAAGAATGTTTCCTTCAGGGATTACCATTGTCTTCAAACTCCAGAAACTCATGCTACTTATATTTCATCCCGGAATCGTGTAAAATCTATCCTTCGTAACACTAAAAACTCTTTTCTCCGTAAAAAATGCAATAATCTTTCTGGTTCCTCTTCCTCACGCTCCTTCTGGCATTTTGCGAAAAATGTTAACTCTAACTTTACTTCTTCCTCTTTCCCTCCTTTAGTATCTTCAGACGGCACAACTGTTGTTTTACCTTCTTCTAAAGCTGAACTCTTTGCTCAAACTTTTGCCTCTAACTCTACCTTAGACGATTCCGGAGCTATTCCTCCTCCTTCAACCCCTTCCAACTCAGTTATGCCTAAAATTAGAATTTCTTCTAAAGATGTCATTTCTGCTCTCTCTGAGCTTAATATGGTTATACGATTAGTTATATATGGTTAAACCATAGGCCTAAGAAGGCTTATGGTTTTGATTGTATTCCTCCTGTGGTTCTCAAAACTTGTGCTTCCGAGCTTGCACCCTGCTTTGGTAAACTATTTCGTCTTTGTCTCTCTACTTCAACCTTCCCTTCTTGCTGGAAACGTGCGCTCATTCAGCCTGTGCCGAAGAAGGGGGATCCCTCTCAACCCTCTAACTACCGTCCAATTTCTTTGAGCTCCGTTCTTCTAAAGTTTTCGAATCTATCCTTAACAGGAAGATTTGGAAACATCTCAATTCTTCTAATCTTATCTCTGATCGCCAGTATGGCTTTCGTAAGAAACGCTCAACTGGTGATCTTCTTTCCCTTCTCTCTAACTCTTGGTCCTCCGCTCTTCGGCATTTCGGTGAATCTTCTGCTGTTGCGCTGGACATATCGAAAGCCTTCGATAGAGTTTTGCACAAAGCTTTGGTTTCTAAATTCGCTCTTTCGGTATCTATCCTTCTCTCTGTGAACTTCTCACTAATTTCTCTTTCCGGTCGTTCTATAACAGCTGTTCTTCCTTTAAACCTATTAATAGTGGTGTTCCTCAAGGCTATGTCCCATCTCCACCACTTTTTCTGTTTTTCATTAATGACCTTCTATCTATTACCTCATCTGATATCCACTCCTATGCTGATGACTCCACCCTTCATAAATCTTTCCAGTTTCTAAAACGTCCCACCCAACAGCAGTTGATAAACTCGAGAAGGGTAGCCTTGGAGCAACTAACCTCTGATCTTTCACGTATTTCAAATTGGGACAGAGAAAACATGGTTGTTTTCAATGCCACCAAAACTCAATTCCTCCATCTCTCTACTCGACACAATCTTCCACACAACTATGATATCTTCTTCGAAAACACACAACTCAAACCTTCATCTCTCCTAAATATTCTTGGTGTTTCTTTTTCTCGTGATCTTTCTTGGAAAGATCACATTACCTCTCTTTCTAAACAAGCTTCTAAGAGGTTGGGTGTTCTGAGGCGCCTTCAGAATTTTTTCACGCCACCCCAGTTGCTTGCTCTGTATAGGGGTGTTGTTCGCCCCTTTATGGAGTATGCGTCACACATCTGGGGTGGTTCCACTCATACAGTTCTCCTTGAGAAGGTAGAGTCTAGGGCTTTTCGTCTTCATCAACTCTCCTGCTCTTACTAACTCTCTCCAATCTCTTTCTGCCCGTCGAATTGTTGCGTCACTCTCTCTTTACTATCGCTATTACAATGGACACTGCTCTTCTGAACTCTCTCTTTGCATACCTCCTCCATTGAGAAGAGCTCGTGCGACGCGCCTTTCTACACAGTCTCATCCTTTCTCTGTCCAACTCTCTGACCCCAGACTTAACCGCTATGCACAATCTTATATATATTCTACTGGTAAAGTCTGTAACACACTCTCTTTATCTGTTTTCCCAACTTCCTTTGACTTGTATACTTCCAAACGCCGTGGATCTGGACATGTCGGCCACCATCGACCAGGATAGATTTTTCCCAAACTCTGGTGGAATTTAGTATATCGCCGGCCTTTGCCCACCGGAGGAGATATAAAAAAGAATATATATATATATATATATATATATATATAATATATATATATATATATATATATATATATATATATAATATATATATATATATATATATATATTTATTAAGAAGCTCACATCTCACGGCATTACCCTATTCTAGTAGAGGAACTTTTCTAAGTAGAATATACCTAAGATTCCTAACCGGGATCAAACCGGCTCCCTCAAGCACGTGAGTCAATCATTCTGCCGTATATGCCTCGGAAGACGAAATAATATATATATATATATATATATATATATATATATATATA
>SEYY01023234.1:25000-27500 GCA_009176605.1 Armadillidium nasatum
CACTTAAATAAATAAAAAAAGAGAATCTGAGAAGCATTGAGTGAGAGTGTCTGAAGAAGCTTTAAATTGAGAGGGAGTTATAATTTATAAGAATGAACTGGCATTGCGGGAATATAGCTTCAATTATAGTAAGAATATTTCTATTAATTTGAGATGTAAGTGATCCTATATACGGAAGTTTTAAGCATATTTTTTGTTTGAGTACAGTAGGAAAATGAAGGGTGGGTCTGAAGATATTAGTGAGATACTCGTTAATACTTTTTTTCCACTTGGAACTTTGGGAATAAATTAAAATGGAAAAGTATTTTCATAAATTTCGTCTCTGTATGAAATATATATATATATATATATATATATATATATATATATATATATATATATATATATATATATATATATATATATATATATATATATATATATATATATATATATATATATATTTTATATGACTGCTTGAGGCTTCGAACCTGGGCCCAAAAGATGGAATGCCATTGTGCTAACCACTACACCACTGATGGTTCAAAAGGAAATCGTCCAGAACTTCTACTGACATAACGCCTTAGTAAGAAAGTTCCGTAAGATCTCCCCGACCACAACTTGGGCGTAGGGTTAGAGGGCGAAGGTTCTTTCCTCGTATACCGCAGACTCATTTGTTATTCTTGTTATTGCCACTAGTATAAACCGTGGGATATTTTGTATACTTACTTTATATGACTGCTTGAGGATTCGAACCTGGGCCCAAAAGATGGAATGCCATTGTGCTAACCACTACACCACTGATGGTTGAAAAGGAAATTGTCCAGAACTTCTACTGTCATAGCGCCTTAGTAAGAAAGCTCCGTAAGATCTCCCTACGCCTAAGTTGTGGTCGGGGAGATCTTATGGAGCTTTCTTAGTAAGGCGCTATGTCAGTAGAAGTTCTGGACGATTTCCTTTTGAACCATCAGTGGTGTAGTGGTTAGCACAATGGCATTCCATCTTTTGGACCCAGGTTCGAATCCTCAAGCAGTCATATAAAGTATGCAAAATATTCCACGGTTTATACTAGTGGGAATAACAAATATATATATATATATATATATATATATATATATATATATATATATATATATATATATATATATATATATATATATATATATATATATATATATATATATTAATATTTGAGAACGCGGATGCGGATATAGAATTTTCGTCAAGTGCGGGTGCGGATGCGGATGTAAATTTTTGTAAGTGCGGATGTGGATGCTAATTTTGATGAGGATGCTCCGCGGGTGCGGGTGAGGATACCATCACTAATATATATATATATATATATATATATATATTATATATATATATATATATATATATATATATATATATATATATATATATATATATATATATATATATATATATATATATATATATATATATATATATATATATATATATATATATATATATATATATATATATATATATATATATATATATATATATATATATATATATATATATATATATATATATATATATATATATTAATAATGATTCAAAATTTCTAGAACTAATGACTTATTTAAATTGTTATGCTTTTTCTTTCTGCTTTTCCAACCATCTTAAGTTTTATGATTAATTGATCATCACCAATGTGTTATTAAAGCAAAAATTAACACATACCATCAAAGCGTTATTTGCCTTTTTCAGCTTGAAATATACACACACAAGGAAATGATCTTAAAATGAGAATTCAGATAGTGTGATTAATAAAATAATATTTTATTAATGGGTTAGTGAGATAAAAATTGAACTTAATATCTAATTTTCCTGGATGGAAGTTTAAAGGTTTTCAAAATTTAAATTTAGCTACCGTTATAAACATTATTTTCGGTTTTCTATAATAAAAAAAATCAATTATTTAAACTAAGGATGATAAGACACAATCGATATAGTTAATTATGCAAAGAAAAAATTAATAAAATTTTGAAACTAATATTAAGATCTCTTTCATATTCCATTTTCCTTCGTATAAGACACCGATAATCAATTCAAAGTGATATTTTATTAATAAATTATGTAATGTTTACCCTAAACAGTTATAAAACATCTTCAATAAGTTTACGTCTTTTTAATATATATTAATTTGTTAATTATAATGGGTTATATTTTAGTATTACTTCCATTTTATACCCATACAATACCCATACCACAATACAAGATTAAAGTGGTAATAATGGTAGACTGTTGGGCACTTCAAATGGAAATTATGATTAAATAATTCGTCTTTATTTTTATATTAATACCGGCATTGGTGTTAATATTATAAAGGAATGAAAGGGTTTAAGAAAAATCATAAGAGTGAGAATGAGTCAGCTACGTACAAAAAAAAAATATAATAAATAATAAATTACAACAATCTGCCAAACTCAATAAAATGAATAAAAGGCAATTTCAATATATTATTAATATCTTTTCTTCTCTTCAATTATTCTACAATCTTTTCTTCAAT